>JAQFVV010012687.1:1060265-1179305 GCA_028023455.1 Epiperipatus broadwayi | reverse complement strand
ATATATATGATAATATTAAATCGTGCTTTCACACTTCCAACGCAAAGTTTTGCGTTGGAAGTGTGAAAGCACGATTTAATATTATTATATCGAAGACAAACGTAAAGTATAAATATACAGATTATTACTTAATATATATATATATATAGATATGGCAAATATAAAATAATTTTCAGTGTTAATCTTCCCAATGATGATTTATATTTTAATATTATATAATTAATAGTAATTTACTTTCAGTTTTAGTTCCCCCAAAGATGATTTAGATATAATGTTTCTGAGAGTAACTCATTACCATTGTTTATTTTAAATATAATTGAATAATCCTCTAGCTTTTGCAAATGACAATACATTCATGATTCAAATGATATCACATTAACTTTATTCTTCTTCATACATCTGGATTGTTTATTCAATCAGATAATTATTGACATTTAGCTATAAATTTCTGATTAATTAAACAAATTAATATCGCAAAAACATTTTAGACAATCCTTCAGATATATAAAATAATAAAGTTAAAATGATATCATTTTAACTTCAAATGCATTATCATTTGTTGAAGCTAGAGAGCTATTTAATTATATTTATAATAAACAGTTGCAATGTGTTAATATCAAAAGCATTACATCTAAATATTTAGCAATGTGGCTTGAAAATCTGAGTTCAAATCTCCTTCAATTATATCTAATTTAAAATATATGTACTATACTTGTATTTAAATCTTACCTAAACAAGTAAATACATTTCGAGACATAAAAACCCAAAGTTGGAATTTCATAGTTCTTCCTATTTTTATATTCTTCATGGCACAAAATTTTAATAATAATATTCAATACTAATTTTTACTAGACATATGTATATGGAGGGAACTTTTTGTTCTGTTCTCTACCTGGATTCCCTTCTTTTGTTCTTCTTAATAAAAGAAAGCCAAGTAGCTATAAGTCTGTTTAATACTATATCTTAATTTTAATAAATAAATAACAAATCACAAAAAACTTAAAGGAGGATGCCATTACAAAATAATATATATATGAATTCAAATAATGTACATTAAAAAACAAGTAAATAAGCAGATTTCCAAATATTGCATTTATGCACATGTGATGTAAACGCATGCAGGTGTGGTTTATTTATCATATAACGTGTGTAAAGTATCTATATAATTCATGTTGTTACTTTTACCTAATCTTGACGACTTTGTTTTTTTTTCTAACTCTAGAGTTGAATATAATTTTTTTAAAACAAATATAAGCATAAAAAGAAATGTTTTTATTTTTTAATAATAATAAACAAGCTAATCAGATCTTTTTCTTTCAGAAAATCCAGATTGAATGTTAATGGTAAAGACTGTGCTACATATAGAATACTTATCCAATATTGGTATACCTAATAAGCTTAGCATAATATTTCCATTTTGTAGGTGGTTCAATTTATTCTAATAAAAATTCCTTGAGAAAATAGATAATTAACTAAGATAGATAGTTCTTTTAAAATAATTTGGCAAGTTCTAAAATATTTAAAGAAATAGAACTTTAGAATGGCTTTTAGTAGAATTAAAATGAAAGTTCATGGAAAACAATTAACAGCTGATATCACTTATTAATTGTCAAAGAATTCCTATTAGCTGATGTTGATTAAAATGTTATTTTAAATATATTTAAAGCATGATGACCTAGATAACATATTTTTTGGCAGCAAGGTATTGACTGCAAAGTAAATTATTAATGAAGTCCATTGCTAACTTCTGCTCAGAGTGATTGTATTTGTTACTCAACAAAGATCAAAATAAGAATAATAGTAGTATTAATGCGATAAATATATAACTTTCTATTAACATAAAAAAATATCATAACAAATTTAGAACAGCTTAAAATCATCTCACATGCTGTATTGGAATTTGAATTCAGGATCTAAAAAATTTTCATAGCTTTGTTGATTTAAAATGTCTTTTCTATATATTTTTGCAAAAATGCAATTCCTAAATAACACTTGGTACTTAAGTAAAATTCTTTTGCACTAAAAGTTTGTTAGGTGTTTTTTGGTTAATTATCCATTTTTGGAGGTAATGAAGTATTTTTTTTTCTTCTCAAAATTATTATATTGAATATATGTTACTTGTTAAGTTTAAAAAATATTAAGTAAATTCATGTTAACTTTAAAGAATAACATTTTTTTTTACAAATGCCATTCACAACATTTAATGAATTATTTTTTATACATATATTATAATGTACAAACTGTTAACACATTAGGAACATTGCCATGATTTTTGCATATTACAAGTGCATTTTTGTGGCATTTTGTTCAAACTGTTGGTCAATTATTTTTCCGAGCCTTTTGCAAAAATAATTAAAATTTAGAATATACCAGTGATAGGAAACACAGTGAAGTATTTTCAAAATTACAGGATAGTGCATGCACAAAGGGTGTCAATGGATATGATGTGAAACTTTATGGAAAATGTAGATAATGGGAATGTAATCTCAAAATCTGTTTTATTTATTACAATTACATTAAATTTTATTTAATTACAGTCATTTGGAATTTTGTTCAATTTAATGTGATTTTATAATCATCTTAAAAAAATTCAACAAAATATTTAATATGATAATCATCTTAAAAACAGCCATATTGTTTAAAACATGATGGCCCTTAAAAGGGATTATTAATAAAAAAATGTCTGGCACGCTTCCATCAAAACTAGTGAAAAAATTATATATACATACCTAATATTTATTTAAAACATTTAAAGAAGATAAATAAAATAAATTACATTAATTTCACAAATAAACACTTAATGCACTTATTTAAAATAATAATACATTTTCTTTGTCACTTTTTTTTATATTAGTATTTTAAAATTATCTATTATTTTTTTCAAACAAATCAAATTTGTTAAAAATAATATTAGACTCTAAAAATAAGATATAATACAGACACATCATTTTATTATTTTTTTATAAATTTATTGTGACTAATTTTAGATTTATGTACAAACAAATTAACGTTCATATATACATTTTATCTACACATATATGTAAAATGTATTGAATGATATATATTTTAAATAGAACATTATTGTTCTTAAATTTTATTTTTTAGGATAAACAAACAAAAATATTGATACTTCATTTAAATTAAAAAACAAACTAAGTATTATGGTTATATCAACCATAATCTAATGGATATAAAGTAATGTGGTATGTATTACATTAACAAATGATTTTTAAGGTAAGAATTTATATTTTATAAATGGTCTTATTTCATTGAGCTAAACATTTTTTAATTTACAAATTCAGATGGCCATGTGCATATATTCACAATATATATAGAACCATTACAGATTGAAACATTAGTTCTTATTGAAAGAAATGGTATTAATCATTATATTTTTACTATTTTGCAAAAGTTAGCTCAGTTGCTGCTCATTGTTTGAAATTAAAATTTTTGTTTTCATTTTAAAATTTCAGGAAAACCAAATGGAATATGCATGTGCCAATACCATCATTCTCTGCAGCTCAATTTCTCTTTAATATAATATATGACATGTTAAAATCAAACACAATTTCGTTTTTTTATTAATTTTACTAGTAATAAGTCAATTTAATTTTTTTTCTGCTCAATGTATTAGATTGTATAAAGAAAATAAAGGCATAAATGTTTCAATGACAAAATGCAATTGGAAAATGCATTCAACATGCTTTGAAATTTCAAGGCTTTCATCCCTAAAATAAATGCAATGTTGCATATTATATGTAACTATTCATTTTTAGATTTTTTTTATTATTTTATATTTTTTATTAATGTGTTTGCCTTTGTACTAATGTGTCCATGTAGTACATAAATTATCTTTTTAAATTAGGTGGTGATTATGTACAATATAATTTTGGAGGTCTGATCCAAGTTTGAGGCAACCTTATTTTAACAACACAATGACTCTAAAAAATTTAATAATTTATTAGCATGTATGTATTTGTATTAGTGTGTACTAGCATATTTGTTTATATAAAAAGTAATTATTTTAACTGTATCTCTAAAATTAGTTATTATAGAGCAGCATAATTTAAAATTTAAGGTGGATTATCAGATGCACAGAAAGATTGCAGTTGATGAAGTAATCACAAAATTTACTGGGCATAATACCATGTGACAATCTAAACTCTTAAAAATCAATAAAGAGAGGTTTGTTGTGGTGGGTGTGTGGTAATAAGCACATTCATTATGTTAATCACTTGAAATTGTATGCAGGCAAAAAATCAAATTCAGATTTTTGCCTATGCCTTGGTACTCATGCTGTGGAGTCAGTAGTTTTGCCCCAGCTTGCATCACATTATTTTCAAGTCTACATCTAACAAGTGAGTTATATGCAAATAAATTATATTCCTGTGGGACAACAAATATAACAAAATAGGATCACTGGTGTGCAGAAAAAATATAAATGAAAAGAGAAGACCCATTTTATCATTGATAAAGATACTAGCTTTCAATTTCTAGTTTTAGATAAACAAAAAGTCAATTGCTATTATTCAAATGCATATCCACCTTTTGGGAATAATTTATTTTGCATTTTTTATTAGGAAGAATCTTTTTTCTTATGATGTCTTGAAGATTCTTTTAATTTTTGGGGTATAAGAAAATATGACAAATTCTTTCTTTGTAAGTTAAGCTATGGATTATCTTAGGTAAGAATTATTTTCAATAAGAATTTTGTGAAGAATACAAAGAAATTATCAATGAAGTTATAATTTTAAACTTTATTAATGATAAATTAGAAATTCTGAACAAACAATAAAGTTATAATTTTTTTGGATATTAAATTTTTTTTCCCTTATGTTTTTAATGATAATCACTTCTTAGACTTATTTATTTTCTTAATTTTTTTCTATTTTCTGCAAATATATAGCATTTTATTCTAACATTATAAAAACTGAAGTTATTGTGAAAATTGTGTCTCAATGCAATTTTTTAAAAATTCAACATGGCACTAAACATTTTAAACTAGTTAACATAGTTTTATTAATTAATGTTTAGAACTGTTATAAATTGAGACACTAGTTCCTGATAAGAATAATGCTTTTGGCTTTTATATTAATGAAATTTTTGGTACAGTTCTATTAGCCTGTTCAGGACACTTGATGGCATTGTTCATAGACAAAACATTACCAAGCTGGATGGTTTTTTATTTATCTGTCTGAAATTTATTATAAGAATAAATTTAATAACAATAAAGATAAAAATCATAACCATACAGGATTCATTTATTTTATTTAGTGATTTATTTTATTTTATATAATTACTGGATAACATTACCGGGCCGGCTAGTTTTTTAATTATCTCTCTGCGATTTATTATAAGAATAAATTTAATAAATACATTTAATAACATTAAAGATGAAATTCATAATCATATGAGATTCATTTATTTTATTTAGTGATTTATTTACTTTATATAATTAATGGAAACAGGTTATTTGACTTCATAAATTAACAATGACACCAATTTGCATTAAATCACAACACATTTAAGACAAGCCATAAAACTTTCAAGAAAGGGATTCTGAAGCTATCCAACCAGTTCTACTTTCAAATAAAACACATTTGCCAATAGGAACCCAACTGGCATTTCAAGTGGTAACTTTTAAACTGGTGCAGTGTTACTGGTTCATCACACACACACTTCTTCACAGTTGGCAGTATTTTATTCCCCTGGAAAAAGGTCACCACAGCCAGAAATTTCCACAATTTGAAATGCACACTTTTGGCATCAACCATTTTATTTGCCTCACAAGTGTTCACATGAAAAATGTGACTTTTCACATGAGGTCAGCAAAATTGTGCTTTGCTGCACCCTTTCCAAATTGTTTGCATATTCTAAGCTGTGTATGGAAGCATGGTGATGAGGTTACAATTATTAGTAGATAATACTATGTCAGGTAAGTTGTAAGCTAATTAGTTTGGAATGCATATTTTAATAGTTATGGGAAGTTGAAGTCCAACAACCCTCAGATGATACAGTATCTCAGTGTGAATTGTGAGCATTTGCATAAAGTGTGCAACACAAAGCAGGCCATAAGTTCAAGGAACAGCTGTGTAAATGGCATATTTCTGTGCATGTGCACAGAAACAATGCCATCAAGCAGCCTAAACAGGCTAATAGAACTGTATCAATTTTTTGGAATTAATTATATGTCAAGATTGATTTTGTGAGCATGTTTAAATTCAAAAAAATGTTTAGAATTTTCATCTATATAATCAGGCTAAAAACAATAATGCTTAGATTTTTGCATTTTTTGGAACATGGGAACAATATTTGTTTAATTAAATCTGTTAACATCAAATTCATTTATCTGGAAAAACATAATAAAAAACATAAAGTTAAATATTTAGCATATAATTAATTAAAAAAATTCCATTAATTTAACAGCCAAGAGAACTCCTCTTAACAAAAACTGATGCTTCAATTTATAATGAGTATATATTGAAATGGTGTATGTCTGCATGCATATATGCTTGCTTAATGTTTGCTCAAACATAACCTATTTCCCATTGTATCTAATATATTTCTTTATATCTGTATACATTAGTAATATGCATGTGTGTGTACAATCTTACATTTTAAAAGTTAAAAGTTATTATTTGAGTCATGCTACATTTTAAGTAAAAAAAGTATTTTTATTAAAAAGCATGATCAATCACTAAAATAATTAACATATTGCATACAATGAAAGATAGGGCAGGTAATGGACATAAGCCATTATCAACAGAAGTATAAGTGCCTCATTTTCTTATTGATGGAGACAATCAGATGAAAATAGTTGCAGTTAAACAGCATTAACATCTGTACATATTTTAAGGTGTAAAATGTAAAGTTAGAACAAAGGCAAGGAAATCAAGGTGACTGAATAAGAGTATGAGAAACTAAAAAAACACAGGCAGATAAGTGAATAAAAATGGAGAATGAGATATTGTTTATTATTGTAGGTTTATTATTATTTTTATTCTGATATATTTTGAACTTCGGACATATTTTTTTGAAAATTTTTGAGATAATCTAAATTCATTTGTGCCTTCTACAAATACTGATCAATGCTGTTATTTGATTAAAAATGCTTAAAGTACCTGCAACCACATGTGAATAATCAGGCATAAGCTTCTCCATGGTCATCAGGCATAGTCTGGCATTCCCGAAGAAATTCCTTTTCATCATCAAATTTCTTATACCTCATACTAACACCATGCAAGTCCTGTAAACCAAGAATTACTTGAAAGCTGTGCAGAAGTCATCCTGAGAATATTTATAATCTTGCTGGCAGTATGTTTTAATTATATTTAAATGCCATGTAACTGTAACTCAATTTATTATTTAGTATTCTTTTTCACTAGTCTTAACTTATTAAATTTTATATAATATAATTTTGCTATGTCAGTTCTACTAGTTTTAAGTATTTAGCAAATTTAAAGTTGATTTTTAAAATTTTATTTATGTAACTTGAATGATGGAGAGAGTTAAAATGTGAATCATTAAATGTGCTTACACTTCTCCTCTCTCCAGAACTCAAGCGACAGTGTGAGTTGAGAAGACACGAGGATTTAAAGTTGTGAAATTTAGCATAATAACAAAATGTCTTTAAATCGATTTCTTTCTTACTCTTATTCTCCCATCCCATCATGTCAAGGAAACTTATTTTCAACTCTTAGAATTTTTTAAAAGATATTGAAGGATGGCAAGCATATATTGAAGACTCAATTATATGATTAAATTTTGTTTATCATGGCCCAATAAAGATACAATCTTACCTAGACATTACAAACAACTCTTATAGTAAAGAATATCTGTACTAGAAGTATATATATTAATTATCATATTAAAGTTTTGCTTCACATAAATCCTATATCAATAATCCTACATATAGTTAAAATTATTTTATGTGAGGAAAGTAATGTTAATGATCCCTCTTTGTTATAATTAAAGATTTATTACATGAAAGTAATATAAATAATTTATTTAAATATCTGTGTCACATGGCCTATATATGTACTATAGTATATAAATAAAATAAACTGCAATTTGTATTTAGCCTATGTAATAAATAATGGAGCACACTATCAATTTACATTATGTGTAATTAATCTTTCCATCATTCAAAACCTATGATATTAAACATGGATTTAATATTAAGTTAATAAATTATTATCAATGAGTGTCAAGTTATTCCACAAATTGTATGTGGTTAAATAGGGATACTGATTATTTTATAAAAGTGAATTTTACAATGTTTATTATCATATGGGTGGAAGGTTATTAATTTATCATTGTTTTATTATTATAATTGTCTTCCTACCCTCCATATTCTGTTGTAATGGTATACGTTATTATTATAAAATTCATTACCTCCATTTTGTCTGCATGGTTCACTCATTACATATGGTCGAACTGCGATAAAGGCAGGCCATGCTCCTTGCATGCCCAGGTTCCTAATCAAATTATTAGTGCTGGTCTAGGTTTTGTGTGAAGCCAACAACTCTTCATGACCACCAAATCCTAGATTTTAGGACATCTTTGCCTTGTCCATTGCTATGTGCCCAAAGTTAGAACCAGATGCACCCCTGTGGTCAGGGACCATCATTCATTAGTGAACCATGCCCAACATATGATTAGAGTGGTACCACAAAACTCATTGTTAATCTGTAACCTTCACCTATGCATTAGTAACCCTAGGTAACCATAAAAATCAAACTTGTTCTCAATTGTTCTTTTTGCATAGTATACCATTGTTTAGAATTTCAAACCTGTAATGGCTGATAGCTTTCTTTTGATTTAATGTAAGTTAACTGGGGCAAACATAGTTATGTGTAAACTGCCATCATCTTTTATATTAACTAACCTGTAAGCTACCTATTCATTATATGAATTCCCGTAATAAAATTTTATATTGTGACTATTAATTATGATTGCATAATTTGTTCTACTGTTGAGTTTCCAAATCTCAGATTTATAAGTAAGAACTCATATATATTGTGCCTATTAATTATGATTGCATAATTTGTTCTTCTGTTGAGTTTCCAAATCTCAGATTTATAAGTAAGAACTCATAAAACACATTTGTTAAAAACCTTTCTTTTCAAGCTCATAGGCATATTTATTTTTTTCATATTACTTCTACTAAAACAATCTAAGTTTAATTCTTTGATCAATTTTATTCTTTATGTTTCATTCTGTAGTATTATCTATCTTTATTTTTATTTTTTGAGAAAAATCCATCAAATATTACTTTGGTCTTTTTAATATTTACATTTAATCCTATTTTTTTATTTTCATATGATAACTCTTGCTTAATTTCCTCTAGCTCTGAAGTAAAATTCTTGTTTATACTTTACCTTCAGGTAGTAAGTTACAAATTGCATGTTAAGCAAACAAGTGAAGCTCAATTTCAAGAGAATTATACAGCTGAGCACTTTCAGGAACCTTTATATCCCATATTCATGGCCTATCTTAGGAGTGTCAGTTTGAGTTGGGATTTTTAAAAGACTGGGTAGTAATTTATGCAAATCTATTCAAATTTATTCCATGTCTTTATATAATAGTATGATTCCTTCCAGTTTATAATTCTCTTGAAATTGAGTTTCACTTGTTTGCATAATGCACAATTTCTAGCTCTGAAGTATTATTTACAAAAACAATCACATCATCAAAAAATTCAAATGATTTAAATAATCTCTATTAATTTTAATCCCATTGCTTTCCCTTTTATTTCACAAAATATTTCTTGCAAAATTGCTGTAAAACGTTTTGGAGTTATGGAGCCATCCTGTCATGTACTTCTCAATTCCCAGTTAAAAATATATAATGTAATTGTATTGCTGTAGCATTTTTATAAATATTCTTCAAAATATGATAATATTCTGAATCTATATTTTGATAATTCGTTGCTTAAGTCATTGAAAAAATGCATATAGAATCAAATGGCTTTTAGTAATCTACAAATCCATAATGGCAACTCATAATCATTGAGATTTTTATATCTTCTCTTAATGTATGGATATGATTTATTGAGTTAAAATAAGTTTTAAATCCAGCTTGCTTTTTGGGGCAGATTAAAATCAAAAGTTTGTTCTAGATGAATTGTAATTATCTTTGTAATTTTTTTTGCATAAAACTGATAAAACATATATTTTTTTAATCATCTTTCTTAAATATTAACATTAATGCTAAATTTTTCCAATCATCTGATACATTTTTATCATTTAGACATTTGATATATAACTTTGCCAACACTTTTATTTTATTTCTTCATCTGCTTCTTTTAAGATATCAATTATAATTTCAGCATTATCAGGAGTTCTTATTTTTTTCAAAGATGTAATTACATTTCTCATTTCTTGATTTAAAATCCCAGGTAATTCAGAACATTTATTACTTGTAGAAAGTATTGTTTTTTATTGCTGTATAATTTTTGATAGAACTCTTCTACACATTTCATGATGTAATCTCTTTTTTTAATAATAGTTTCATTTTTTTATGACAGAAATACATTTTCTATCAGTACCAATATGTTGTTTTACACTATTGAGACTTTTATTCTCTTCTGTAGCTTTCCTTACTAATTCACAATTATACTTCTATATATCATTATCAACTCTTTTTGTTTACAAAATTCTAGATATTCAATCCTTCTTAATGTATCATTTGGTATTGGTTGATTGAACATGCACATCACTTGATGGCATTGTTTATGTGCTAAAACACATTAAAATGCCATTTACGTCACTGGAAGTTTAAGGCCTATAGAACAGTAATGCTCATATTAGCCATTGTGGAACTATATTGCATTGCACACAAATATTACAGCCCACTGATATGCCTTGTGACACTATGAAAATGTGCACATTTCACAGATTGCTACCATACCATGTGAGAGTGTATGGAATTCAACTGACCATAACTCTTGTAATCTGCATTTGAAGTAATGATCTTACACTCTAGCTAATGTAGTATTACATACTAATAATTGTAAGCCCATTGCCATACTTCCCTACACAGCTTGGAAGGTGAAAAAACTGTAAAAGTGTAGGGACAAGTAGAATTTCATGGAATTCATGTGAAAAGTCATGTTTGCATGAGAACAGCTGTGAGACAAATTAAATGGCTGAGGTTGCACATTGTTTTGGAACTCAGAAGCATAGTTTGATCAGACTACTGCATCTTTTGGATGATACTTCAGATCATCAAAAACATTGGTCCCCAGCCCTGCATATTCCAGCACTATGCACTGACATTTATAATGTTATTTAAAAATGTAATTATTCAATTTCAGAAAAATTTAATTGTTACTTTGTATAAAATGATGTTGGTTTGTAAATTGTTTACAAATACTTTGCAGAATGTTGGCCTGTAATGTTTATAATAGTGTCTTTTTTTTCAGATAAAAAGCAGCTACAAGACAACTAAAATTGTACATTGTTTGGAAAATCCTTCAGATTAGCAAAACCATTGGTCCCCAGCCCTGCATATTTCAGCACTATCTGCTGACATTTACAATATAGTTTAAAACTTTAAGTATTCCATTTTAGAAAATAATGTTGGTTCGTAAATTATTTAAACTAGTTTTAAAAATGTCAACATGCACTGATATGTATAATGTAATTATTTCATTTCAAAAAATAATGTTGTATCACAATGAAAAGTTGGGCAGGGTAAACAGCATTTTTATGTGTTTTAGCACATAAACAATGCCATCAAGTGTTGTGCATGTCTAATTAACCAGTATCTATCATTTTAATATATTTTCATACTCCTTTTTGTCATAAACTGTCATCTCAATTGAAATTTTACTGAGCAATTGCTGCTTTTTGTACTAGCTAGGTTTGTTGCAGTTTTTAAAAGTATACCAGTTATTTTCCTATTGATTTTGTTCAGATTTGAATCTTCTTCAAAACCTTTAATATTTTAAAATAATTTGCAAGTTTTCTAATTTAAAGTCATTGGAATGTTTGTGAAGATGAGGATTTGAATAGTTTTTTTCAAATAATTTTTGTTTCTATAGTTTGGCATTAACATATATCTTCCATCTGACTAATAATTGATCTATAATCTTGAAATACATATTTTTTTTAATCAAAATATAATACAATCCTGCTGTATCTTCATTTGGATGCTTTCATGGCCATTTCTATTTAATATTTTTCTAAAAAAAAACAAATTCACAATATAAAATTTTTTTCCTGCAAATTTCACAAGCCTATGTTCTCTCTCATTTCTATCACCATGACCAAATTTATGTACATCATTTTTATCTTTCAAATACACCAATTCTACTATTAAAATCTCATATAAAAATTTTAAAATGTTGTTTGGTTTGATCAAAACCATTTTGTACATTCATGTAAAAATCAACTACTTTTTTATGATGAATAAGCAAATGTTAAACCATTGGATGATAAAACAGGTTTGGATTTTAAATACAAAAGAATTTATTTAAAGCTAAGTACTTTTAATACATAGTATAGTAAAAAGAGAGTGAGTTGTCATCCATAAATAATATATGTTTTGAATACTAAATTGAATCTGAATGAATATTTAAAGATGAATTAATTTGCATGCTAATGAGAAGTGAAAAGACTATAAATGCCATTTTTTAAAGAGAGAGGTGCTGGATTCTTTTTTATTAATGACATGGATATCTTTGGTATTGACAAATCCTCCTCTACCTTTTTCTTTCTACTGTCATGCTCTGAACAAACAATATCAGCCTTAGAAAGATCAAAATAATGACCAGCCTGCAATTCATGATAAAAAAAAAGAGAAGAATATTCAGTGCATTCCTAGCACATTTATACAAATCATTATGTAGGGTAAGTCTAGTCACTAAGTTGGCACAGGTTTCTTTGTAGTATGCCTTTAAAAAATAGGGTCAGATCAGTTGATCTTATAAACAATTTAATGTGAAAACTCTTTGGAATTTTATTCTTTGAGTTATTTAAAAGATTGTTAATAGATGGAGGTGAATGAAAAGTAATGTTATATTTATTGCAAATGTTTTTTAGCTTATTCATGACTTTCAAGACATAGCAGAGACTAGACCATTTTTTTACCATTGGGGAAAATGATTGTAGGATGAGAAATTTTATTGTAAAAGTTAGTAACAATTGCACAAATATTTTTACAATTGTATTATATATTAGCAAGATCGCTAATAAATAATTTGATGTTTGGTTTCCAATCAACTTCAAATTTGCAGAACTTAACCCACAAGCATTTTGCTAGCATTTTCTAGCATTCTGACAGAATTCTTTGTTCTCACTAGATTTAAGATTTCAACTTTCACTTTAATATTAAATCATTATTATTTATAAGAATATAATAAATTTGATTTCATTCGATAGATATTTTTGTTTAGATATTAAGTAAATTTTAAAAAATCACATTTGATTTTTGGAATTATTTTAAAAATTAGATTTTAATTAAAACAAAATGTTGTCACATCATCAAATTTCAGGTGAAGATGATTCAATTTTCAAAATAATGAAATCTTTTTTGTTTGGTGTTTGTTTTAAAAAATCTGAATTAATTATTTTTAATAACTACTAAATCTGTCAATTTATGCATTAAAAGTTTAATTTTTTTTATAATTTTTATGATATCACTAAATATTATAACAATCTATTGAGTGATATCATTTCCAGACAGTTGTATTTCCTATGAGCATAATCTCTATGATAATAATATTTATAATATATTTCTTTATATTTAAAAATAATACATTTCTGTAAAAAATAAATATGTAATAATATATTTTTTTAATTTCTAATAATTATTACACAATTACAATACAAATATAATCATAAACTTTCCAAGAATGTTTTTAGACCTTCCTAATATTTTCTTGAAGTAATCTTGTAAAGTTTGAGATCATGAAATATATAAAAGATACCTATCATCTTGGAGCATACATATTCAATTTTCCTGTCATCTTTAGATTTTTTTTGTTTTTAAATATTAGAAAATAAATATATGCGAATTTTAAACCTGTAAAAAAAGCTTCACAAAACTTCTCAGTAGAGGGTAAAAACACAAATTTAATTTCTAGATATCTCAGACATGGCTCTGATGCCCCCAAAAAAGATGCCATTCATGTTTCTATGAAAAAAGTTTTTAGGCCTGCATAATTTATAACAACAAGGACTATTGGAGTTTGAATATGCAATCCCTCTGACACTGAAAAGCTTTAAAACAATTTTATAATTCAAGGTGTTAAGCTGTCTTGCAATATCAAGTAAAAAAATTTTAAATTGTGAAGAGTGTTATCTTTGGAATTGATAATCCATATAAGAGAGGTTGAGGATGTCAATTCAATATGTATTTGGAAAATTAGCACATATGGATGTGTATAAGCAGATATTAGGATGATGTTCAAATTTAAAGATGATTAAGCATTCGAACTTGGAATGACTGCATATGACTCCATTGAAAGAAAGCCACATATGCCAGCTATAGTTCATTTTATGTTTTATGATTAACAAATGCAATGACTTAATTACTGATCAACTTCAAAGTTTTGATGATCAAGTTCATTTTGTCATATTATAATTTGCTGTAATAGTATATCTTTGCTGTTAATATATTGAATGTGAGAAGCAGAATCATATAGTTCTTTGACATCAAGTAAAGCAATTTTATACATCTGTGGTTAATTGATGTGTTTTGGTTTTTACCAATGAAGTCATATGAGGTTTTCAAGCTGTATACATTGAATCCAAGGTCATCAGTTAGTCATGAAGAAATGAGTTTGACATCATGGTAATAGTAGGAGCCACAGAAATCGAGGAGAAGATGAAGCAGAAGATTATCCTTATGTAATTTGAAAAAAAATTGAGGGATGACAGCAGCAGAATGGTATATTTTAAAGTAATAATGGATAGAAAATGGGTAGCCATGATGTTTTCTCAAAATTGAGAAGAACCAATTCTTTCTGGCCTTTAAATTATAATTATATGAATATCAGAGAAATGTAAAGCAATGAATTGTTAATTGTTTTTAAAATCAATCTCTTGATGATTTAAAAGAACTAGTTTATTACCTTTGTCTTCCTTAAGACAGACTAAGTTTTTCTGAGTAATAAACTCTCTAGTGAAATTCAGCTATGAGACCATTGATGATTGTTAATTCAGGGGAGATATTTTAGAATGTTCAATGCCTTTTCAATAATAACTTTTTAAGGTTTGTTTTCAAATTTGGATTCAAAATCAGTTATAATTTCCATTTCAGGAAAGTGCCAGTTGCTTCCAGACTGTAATTTAAAGTGATCACAGCTTTGACAGGGAGTTTGATGTTTGGGATATTGACCTAATTTTGGGAGTATTGAGATAAAGACAAACACACATTTATTAATAGGCTAAAGAATTGAATTTTTAAAAAAATTTCTATTTTAACATGAAAGCGATGTTGTTGCACTTTGTGATGGTAGATGCAGGAAATGAAAAACAATGTGCCATATGGCTTTTCTTTCTTTTATCAGTTTTGTATGCATCAGAAAGATTTTTTGTAATCGATTTTAGTAGAGTAATTTTGAGTGTTACAATAATTCTATCTGACTAAAAAATAGATTGATTAATTTTGACATGACAGTAATTAGGAAAGACATTAAACTGGAGACAATTACTTAGAAAGGTAAGATATTTTTGTTTTTTGTGATGTTGATATAGAGGTCAAACTATCTTCCATTTTCTTCCATGACCTATTTGAAAGAAAAAAACATAATTCTAAAAAAATGAGTAAAATCTATGGAGCTTTGATAATGTAATGAATAAGCAAATGTTAAAACATTTAATGACTAAACAGGTTTGGATTTGGAATACAAAAGAATTTATTAAAAGCTAAGTACATTTGATACCATATAGTATCACAATCATAGCATAATAAAAAGAAAGAGAGATGTCATCCATAAATAAGTTTTGAATACTAAATTGGATCCAAATGAGTATTTAAAGGTGAATTTGCATAATAATGAGAAGTTAGGGGGCTATAAGTGCCATTTTTTAGAGAGTGGAGTGCTAGAGCTTTTTTTATTAATATCATGGATATATTTGGCAATTGACAAAGCCTCCTTTATCTTTATTTTTTTATCATCATGCTCTGAATAAACAAGATTGGCCATGGAAAGATCAAAATAATGCCCTGACAGCAACTTGATCGAGGAAAAGAAGAATATCCAGTGCTTTTTCTAGCATATTTATACAGATAATTGTGTCAGGCCATTTTACCAGCCATATTGGCACAGATTTCTCCATTGTATGGCTTTAAAGAAATAGGGTCAGAGTAGTTGATTATATAAACAATTTTATGTGAAGCCTTTTTGGGGATTTTATTATGAGAGTTATTTAAAAGATTGTTAAGGGATAGAAGTGAATGAAAAATAAGGTATTTATTAAAACAAATGTTTTTGAGCTTATTTGTCACTTTTGAGATGTAGGGGAGACTAGACTATTTTTTATCATTGGGGGTGCAATTTTAAGATGAGTGATTTTATTGTAGAAGGTAGTAACAATTGCATGAATATTTTTAGGATTGCATCCTATGTTGATGAGGTCACTAATAAATAATTTGATGTTTTGTTTCTGATTGGCCTCAAATTTGTAGAGCTTAAAGTTTCTATGAGGAAAGTTTTTTAGGCCTGCATATTTATAAAAACAAGGAGTTCAAATGTATAATCACTCTGATACTGAAGGGCTTTAAAATTAGTCTACAGTACAAAGTGTTAAGCTGTCTTGCAATATCCAGGTCAAGAAATTTTAAATTGTAAAAAGTGTTATAACTCAGACTCAATGGATTCAGGATGTCAATTCAATATGCATTTGACTAATTGTTTTTTTATTTGGACATGTGAAGGTGTCAACAATATATCTAAAGTATAAGCAGATTTTAAGATGATGTTCAAATTTAAAGATGATTAAGCATTCAAATTTGTAAAGGTAGAGGCCACATATGATTCCATTGAAAGAAAGTCCCATATGTCAGCTATATTTCATTTTATAAGTTTTGTGATTAATAGATGCAATGATTTCATCATTGATTCAATTCAAAGTTTTGATGATGAAGTTTTTTTGTAGATCTTATAATTGATTTGCTGCATTAGTATACCTATGATGTTAATAGATTGAATGTGAGGAACAGATCCATATAGATCTTTGATATCGAGTGAAGCAATTTAGAAATGTGGTTAATTGATATATTTTGGATTTTTTCAGTGAAGTCATATGAGGATTTCAAACTGTATGCACTGAAGCCAAGGTTGTCAGTTAGCAAAGAAGTGATGAGTTTAGCAGTGTGGTAAAAGTAAAAGCCACCATAATTGTGGAGAAGACAAAATGAAAGATTATTCTTAGGTAATTTGATGTTTGAAAATATTTGAGGAATGGCAGCAGTAGAGGGGTGTATTTTAAAATAATTGTGGCCAGAGAGTGCTTTAACCATGATGTTTTTTTTAAATTGAAGAGAAAAACTGATCTTTATTCCCATCAAATTATAAATATGAATTTCAGAGAAATGTAAAGTGGTGAGTTGTTGGATGATTTTAATATCAAACTCATGATGATTTAAAGTTACTACTATATTACTTTGTCTTCCTTAAGACAAACAAAGTTTTTCTGGGTAATAAACTTTCTAGTAAAATTCATGTTCTGAGACCATTGATAATTGTTAACTCAGGAGAAATATTTTAAAATGTTTGACACTGTCTCAATAAGCATTTCTTTTTCAGAGGCTTCAAATTTGGATTCAAAATTGGTGATAATTTCCATTTCATGAAAGTGCTAGTTGTCATCTACAAAACCTGGGACCATAGTTTAAAGTTTTTGAAGTGCTATTAGGAAGTTTGATGTTTGAGAGATTGATATAGTTTTGGGGAGTACTGATATAAAGGCAAGCATGCTTTTGTTCATAGGCTAAAAAAATCGATTTTTTAAGAAAATTTCCTTTTTAATGGAGAGACGATATTGTTGCACTTTGTGATGATAGAGGCAGGAACTGAAAAGTAATGTATCATATGGAGTTTCCTTCTTTTATCAGTCTGTATGCATTGGAAAGGGTAATTTTAAGCATTGCAGTAATCCCATCTTGTTGAAAAATATATTTATTAATCTTGATTTGACAGTAATTAGGAAAGACATTAAATTGGAGACAATTCCCTAGGAAGGTAAGATGTTCTTGTTTTTTTGTATTGTTGGTAAAGATGTTGAGCATAACATATTATATTCTGTCTTGTTCCATGACCAATTTGAAAGGAGAAAATGTAATTCTAAAAACAATCAAAACCTGTAAAGCTTTGATAATATAACAAATAAGCAATTGTTAAAACATTTAACAACTAAATAGGTTTAGGTTTTAAATATGAAAGAATTTATTTAAAGCTAAGTCCTTTTGATACAATATAGTATCATAATCATAGCATAAAAAATGGAAGGAGTTATCATCCATAAATATAGTTTTGACACCCCTCTCTCTAAAAAAAATGGCATTTATAGCAGCCTCATTTCTCATTAGTATGGAAATTCACCTTTAAATATTCATTCAGATCCAATTTAGTTTTCAAAACTTACATTATTTATGGAAGGCAATTCCCTCCCTTTTTATTATGCCATGATTATGATACTATAAGGTATTGAAAGTACTTAGCGTTTAATAAATTCTTTCATATTCAAAACCCAAACCTGTTAGTCATTAAATATTTTAACATTTGCTTATTCATTGCATGATCAAAGCCCTACAGGTTTTAATTTTTTTTTAGAATTACTTTTTTATGGAAACTTGTTGGATATTAAACTGCCTTATCTACACTAGGTATCTACCATTAAGTTGAGTAACTCATCTATCTAATACATTATCAATCTGCCACTGTAGTATATAGTACATGTCCAGTTGCACAAACTCCAATAATATCACATTTTATATTAGTTATGTTTTCAATTCTTGCAATCCTCTTTCACTTGAAACTGATCTGCAGTTGTAATTATGTAAATAAAAAATCATCATCAAATGGCAGCCTGTGTTGACACTTGAATATATATATATATATATATATATATATATATATATATATATATATATATATATATATATATATATATATATATATATATATTACAACAGTTCTGTTATATGGCACTAAATAATATAGTGTGCATGCACAAATATATATAAAGTTGAAAGGAAAAGTAGAAATAAACTCAGACAAAAATTTTAGTAGATATTTTCTACATTTTCTGAAATAATAAATAAGTACAGGATTAAATAATTCTAAATATAAAATAAAATTTCATCATGAAATAAATATTTAAAAAGGTCTAATAACTATTAATATTATAATTTGGATTTTTAATTTAAAAACAAGTATAGTATTGTTGAAATATTTTAACTAATTGGTAAATTTCTATTATCTATTTTTAAAATCTTTGTATATCACACCTTAATAAAACTTCAAACTTGCTTTGCAAAGGGTTAGACATATTGAAAACAGTTACTGTGTTTTTATCACCCAGATAATTTTTATGAAAAAGAATATCAGTTCAGTTTGGTTTTAATATTTTTGAGAAACAGTGGCCAAATTGGCCAGCTGCAAAGTCTGGTTTTAAATTTGAGAAGCAGTTGTATAGAGGTTTTGCTGTAGTTTGCAGTATTGCTGAAATTGGTTTTCCAGAGTTAGAGAATGAATATAAGATATCTGAAGCCAGGACAATAGATCCAGGAGCTGCTATTAGTTTCCCTACAGAGAAGTTTTGATTCACCTGAAGTCCAGATCAACTTCCTATGAGTCACTATCTTGAAAAAATGAGGACAAATCAGTTAACTTGCCTGAAGTCAAAGTAGAACCAACTGCAGAAAAACTCTGACCTGATAATACCTATTTTGATGATGACAAGCCAATCTACCAGCTTTCCCAGAAAAACTATCAGTGGATGAAGAATTAATTATACATATGCTATTTCAGCTATATGCAGAGAAGCATAAATAAACATATATATAGCTGGTAAGTTAGTTTAAAATCCTTAAAATGACTTTTGAATTTATAACTTAATAACTTAAATGAACACAAATGAATAATTTGTTTAAATCGTACATATAAAAGAAGGGTCATAGATGATTTTATATATATTGTAAAAAAGGTATTTTAATATTCCTTAAAAAGACATTTTTAAAACCTATATTATTTAATTTAGAAACATATGTAATTAAAAACAACCTCTGATGGTGGTATATAATATAGGGTATTAATTTACATTTTTTAAACTTTATAGTTTTTAAAAAAAGAGTAACTCAAATAAATAACTCTGTTTAGATTAGAAAATCTAAGAATCAGAACTAACATTTAAAGACATTTTAAAATCATTTAGTGGAAATTATATATTTGTTTTTTAAGAGAATAAGTGAAATTTATATTACAATCAACAAGGAGTTGATTGTGAAAATAATATTTTAAATCATTAAAAAAAAAAGAGCATAAGTAAGTAATTTTGCTTGAATTCTAATTAAGAGTCAAGAATAATTCATTGACTATCAGGTTTTAAAAACAAGAGAGACATTTTAGATTTAAAGACATTTATAATTAATCAACCAACAAGTATCTGTCAAACAAAAATTGACTTTATATTAAAAAACAAAAAGTTGATAATGCTTTTTTTTAAAGCAAAAAACTAAACTTATAAACTGATATTTTTTTTAAAAGAAAAAAAAACTAATAACTAATTTTAAATTATATCTATATTTTGTTTATACACATGTATATGTGTGAAATTTATGCATGTTTACCAAATGGAAAATAGAATATTATTATTATGACAAATTAAAATATAATACATCAATGAGCATATACATTCTTATGCTCACAACATATACATTAAATCCAGAATTAATTACTTATTGTACAATTAATAATTTTATTTTGACAAAAATGAAATATATGTTACAGATGTCAGAGTGCCCCTACAGTTAAATATGCCCACACATATATGTGAAATATGTTAAATATGTATAAAACTAAATTTCATTTATAAAATTATGATAATATTTTATATTAAATAATAAATTATACTGCATTAATGTGTAATGATGTGTATAGGTATTTTACATAACCTATTGGAACATATAAGTAAATCACAATGTAATAAATTATGTTAATCAACACATATATGTAAATTTTAATCTTTTTATTATTATTGGTATTATATCTCATTTAAAAGTGATAGCGAAAAAATGTTATTTTGTAACAAGTGAAATATGTTCAGAAATTATATGCACACACATGTATGTGTGCATACATATAACAATGCTTGTCTTATAAATACTTATATATAAATTTTAATTATTTATTGTATTTTATATAATGATGCAAATATAATAGAAAATGAATTTCATTTATATGTTATTCACCAATTATACTGCACTCTGTGTGCATGTATATATATCATTGAGTTTCAAATAGGACACATAAAATTTAATCATTTTTTGTCATTACTGAATATCAATTGACATATATTCATTGTAAACTAATGTATCGCATGCCTGTACAAATTATATATATATATATATGAATCTATTAAGAGATATTGTGAACCATAATAGTAATTTGAATTTTGTATAGAAATTATTATAAATCACAATGTGATAGTTTTTTATTATTGTATGTTAATGAAAATTGGGATTCTAATTGTAGAGCCATATTCTAAAGACTTTAATATCATTTTTTTAATGTTATTAATAAACTTGTATTTTATTGTTAAAATTATTAGAATGACTTAATTCTCAAATTTAGAAAATTGTATTGTATCACATCTTGGTCACCATAACAGTAATAGAGCACATGTTCTCTGAGCTACATTAGTGCATAATAGTCCGAATATATGAATGGGGAGGTATTATTCAGTGCTTAAGGGGCATCCAGTATGATTGATATATCTTGAAATGATGCTTTATTTTAATATCTATATTTAACATTAATATTTTTATCTCATTATTTAAATTTCATTATTTGAAATATTTTATGAACTGGGTTGATGATGATTTGCTATCATCCCAATTCCATCCCATACATCTATCATGTTACAATATATTTAAATACATATATAGTAGTTATATTTTAAGCTAGATGTAATTAGAAGGGATTTGAGACCAGACCTTTAATCTCCCCCCCCAGTCAATCACTCTATCTTATACAACTGATATGTATGACCACACACATGCAAAAAGATACATGATCTCCAATATACATATTTTGTGGCAAACTAATGCTCATCAGTTGGTCCGAATATATGGAAGATGATGATCTTGACCAACTGATAAGTGCTAGTTCAGCATGAAATAAGTATATTGGAGATCATTTATTTTTTTGCATATATGTGGTTATGTGTATCAGAAGATGGAGCTTGAAGGTCTGGGTTTAAATCCTCTCTCTCTTTCTATATATATATATATATATATAAGAACATTTGAAGTCACCCAAATTAAAAAAGAAATCCAGTATTATACAGCTAAACAAACATTATATATATATAACAATAGATTATTGATTTAATACACTGTACAGGCTTGCACACACCTGCACATATATACTGTAATATATAAGAGATTTGAACTCAGACTTTCACATGACCTTTAACTTTCCATGCCATCTCATATTGCTAACCCACCTGATCGCACATACATTGAAAAGATAAATAATCACCAATATACATAATTCATGCTAAACCAGCAACCATCACTTGGTCCAGATTAGTTTCTCAACACATATATACAATCAGTACTCAATTTTATATTAAGATAGCCAATCTTCATACTTTAATGGATAGGCTTCAAACTACTCCAACCCACAACTCTTCAGTCATCCAATGACTAACATCAACATAGGTAGGATGACAACCTTGGCACTAACATGGACTTTGAGATTTTTAATAAAATGGATGGCTGAAGAGTTGTGGGTTGGAGTATTTTGAAGCCTGTTCATTAAAGTATGAAGATTAGATATCTTTATATAAAGCTGAGCACTGATTGTATATATATATATATATATATATATATATATATATATATATATATATATATATATATATATATTGTGCCAGGCACATTTGATGTGGCCAAGCACAAGTTAAGGTTAAATAAATAAATGGTCTAAAATATTTAAATAGCCATTAAAGAGGGGGGAGGGTTATACAATTTATATAATCAATATTCATTATAAATTGAGAGAGAGAACTGTGGCGATAATATAAACTCTCACATACATATGTTTAAAGTCGATATTTAAAGGCTTAAAAATATAAATTTGTAATTTGATTTTTGTTTATTTTTATTATTTTTTTTTAAAGAGAAAGACACTCCAAAATGTAATTATAATTTTGAAGATTTTTGTTTTGTTTGTTAAAGAAATGGTAACATGTTTATTTACAATTTGTCAGTATGTATTTATTTATTTTTTGTGAGTGCTTACAATCAATGTAAAAGGGAGAATTTAACATACTATTATTTAAAAATATTTAAAAATAATTTCAAAATCGGAGTTGTAGTGGATATTTTTCTCTTCAGTTGCATTTGAGCAAGGGAGGGGGCCATGGTTTTAAATTTAGAAAAAGCCTAAAGGCATTCTGGTTTCCTGTCCACTCTAAAATAATTTTAACTGGACAAAAAGAGTTTAATTAAACTTGTGATAATGCGTGGAGAGAGGAATGTTCAAGTTATGTAAAACATTTTTTTTGTTAAAACAAAAAAAAACTTCGATTGTGATATTGGAATAAAAAAGTAAAAAGACGTTATCATTTATTGAAATTGTCATCAGAGATATTGAGATCTGAATGGATATAAATAAAACTAATTGGAAATGACATTTTTGAGATCACTTGGGTGATTACATTGGAATGTTTTACGAATCAGCTAAACCAATTAGTAAAACTAAAACCAATTCAATAAGATTTAATTATTTAATTTTTGTGTCATGGAAGGGATACCTGAATTGAGATTGTATTAAGGTGGGATATCTGTTCTAAAGTTGTGAAAGAGCAGTTTAACATTACTTTTCGAGGAGATAAGTTCACCTTTGCTTTTCGAAGAGAGCAGTTCACCTTTGCTTTTCAAAGAGAGCAGTTTATCTTTACTTTTTGAAGACAGCAGTTTACCTTTATTTTTCAAAGAGAGCAGTTCATTTTTGTCTTGCTGTTAAAAAGGCAAATCTTATTGGGAGCCTATTTCTAATTTTGGGAAGCTAATGCTATTCTGGAAAACACGTGAAGACATGCAACTTTTTAATGATGCTGATTCTGATACCTTATAAGCCAGAAGATATATTCTAGTCAAAAGAAAAAAAAATCCTCATTCTGTCATTCTAAATCAACGGACATTAATCCAAGCCATGATTCAAATAATCTGGCAGTTAACCAGTCAGTTAATTTTGATGGAAGCTTAACTACAAAACACCATCAAAGCCTGCAGTTAACCTAGGATTCATAAAACAAGAAAGGGTGATTTATAGTGTTTAATATCTGTCTTTTCAACTTAAAGATGCCAATCAAGCATTCACCTGCATATAAAATGATTATGGAGTAGAAGTCCACTTCAGCGTGTCTGTCCAGCTCTACTCCTGCCGTCCCAACATAATGTAAAAGCTGAGATCACCAAACACCAAAGTGATGATGACTAATTCTATAAACTTGTACCACCATCAAGTCCAGCCCTTGGTGCAGTCAATGAACAGATAGACTGCCCACTCAAAACCCATAGAAGAATGAAGCCTACAATCTTTGTCAGGTATACTATTATTTTTTGTATGTGTCTTTATTTTATAACAAGTTAATACCCACTTCATAAATATGTTTATGTAAATACGCAAACCAATGCACCTTGTATGTAACATTAATTTTTCCTTATTTGTTTAATACACATGTGTGAGTTTATAATCCACAGAGCACTATCTCTCCCATATTAATTATTTAATATACTTTTATTATTAAGAAAGAAATTTCCTTTATTTAGTTTAACAATTATTTTGACAAGTATTTCCATATGCTTATAATTTGTTTTATAAAAATGATTTATGTATTGTATGATTTTTGTTATATATTTATTCAATTTGGGAACTTTGATTTTATATTTATGTTATAAATGATAGGGGATATTGGGTTAATAAAAAATATTATAATTCTAAAGCGACTACTGCCATATATTTTGTTTTAACATTTACTTTCTCCAAACCCCATATTAATTAGTTATATGAGTTTTCCGATCCCCATTCTTTTAACTGAGTATAAGAGTACGCTGAGCTAGCAAATAGGATACCTTCTTACCGGGTCCTAAATTTTTATTTTCACGAGAATACTTATTTATTATTTTTGTATGAATAATTATTTATCAGCACATATGCCCTAATGTTATTTAAACTTGCATATCCTTTCAGGAGGAGAGTTAAATTTCTTTCTGAGAGTGGCACAAGGGGTTGGTTTAGAGTCATCCCCCAAAGGTATGTAAGAATCAATCTTTCTATAAGTATCTTCTGTGTTCGTAGCACTATTACGGTAAAGTCTTTGAATTTCTTTTTACTCTGGCATGTCGCCATATTTCTTGTCATGTTCGATTTATATGGAGTAAATGTTAACCGTTATAATATATATATGGAGATACCAACTGATGATTATTGGTTTAGCATGAAATGTGTATATTGGTGATTATTTATCTTTTCAACATGTGTGTGATCAGGTGGGTCAGCAATATGAGATGTATAGAGAATTAAGGGTCATGTAAAAGTCTGAGTTCAAATTCTTTATATATTACAGTATATATATATATATATATATATATATATATATATATATATATATATATATATGCAGGTATGTGTAAGCCTGTACAGTGTATTAAATTACATATTGAAACATAGTGTATTCAAGGTCTGCACATCCCTCACATATGTATGTAAATGGATTATTCTCCAGTACATGAGGGATCAGAATGATTAAAGTCAACATGGGTAGGATGACAATCTTGACACTAACGTGGGCTTTCAATGTTCCATCATCAGATTTTCAATGAAATGGATGGCTAAAGAGTTGTGGGTTGGAGTAGCTTGAAGCCTGTTCATTATGAAGATTGGCTATTTTAATATAAAGATGAGCACTGATTGTATAAATGTGTGAATATAGTAATCTGGACCAACTGATGATTGCTTACTTAATAGGAAATACATATATTGGGGATTTATCTTTTCAACATATGTGTGATTAAGTGGGTCAGCAATATAAGATGGCATAGAGAGTTAAAAATCGTGAAAATCTGTAATCGAATCCCTTATATATTACATTTATATATATGCAGGTATGTGTAAACCTGTATAGTGTATTAAATTACATATTGAAACATAGTGCATTAAAGATATGCCCATCCCTCGCATATGTATGGAAATAGATTATTCTCCGGTACATGAGGGATCAGAATTACTAAGGTCGACATAGGTAGTATTACAACCTTGGAACTAACATGGGCTTTGAATGTTCCATTATCAGATTTAATAACTATTTAAAAACATATAAATATGTAATAATTATATATGTAATTATAGCTTTAACCAATAAGTTCATATATATATATAGCATAATGTTTAATAATTTAACATGAACATGCATGTGATAAACACATACATATATATTTAGTATCAAAAATTATTAAATAAAAGTAACTTTAAAGTAATACTATATTTTAAAGTTTTAACAATTTCAATTTCATAAATAGGAAATAATTTTTCACGATCTATTTTTCTTTTTTATTCATCACTTTAACAAAAAAGAGTTAAGATTTTTAGTAAGATTTGATTTCTTGAACAATGTACCATTTTAACGTTAACCATCAATTTTTTACAGGTTTTAATTAGAAACTTTATCTAGATCTTGTATTTGCTTTTTATTTTAATCTATCTATTTTCCTATTTTAGATTACAGGACAAACGATTTCCAAAGAAGTAATAAGTTTAAAATAAAATTAGACAAAAAAAAAAAAAACATTTAAAAAAATATCTGATTTTTAAAAAGAAAAAAAATTATTTTCATATAATACAGGTAATTTTCATATTTAACTTTATCTTATTAATAATTCTTATATATATATATTGTAATGATCCGGAGAATGTAGACTTACGTAAACTGCACTATAGGGCGCCATCTAGGCATTTGAACCTAGAAAAATTTATAAAGTAGGCAGATACGTAAGTAGAAAAAAAAATTTTTTTTTTTTTTATATTTTGCATCTGGTCGTTAGCCCATGTCACTAGCTCAGTGGAATAGCAGAGGTTTAATAGTATAATCTAAGAGTATATATAAAAAAAGAATAAAATAAGCCACTGCCAGTAATTAACATACAAAAATTTATTTACACACACACATATATATATATATAGATTTAAAATTGTTTTAGTATCAGTTTACATTTTAACATTTAACATTATTTTTAACTTTACTTTACTTTAATTTACATTTAATTACTATTATATTCTAATTTTACATTTTAATTAAGTTCGCACAGATAAATTTATGAAAGCTTGTTTATAATGTTGAATATAGATCGGTTACATAGATTTCACGGTCAAAAACATTTCAAAATAAACATAAACGATCAAAATACAAAATTATTGATTACTGACAATTGCGGAGGGAAATTTATATGTAGCCCAATAGTATTCACCATAAGATACTTGCATTGTCACCAATAACTTAAAAGACATCTGAATAAATACATTTTAGATACTCACCGTGAGGTATCATTATTTATCGAATGTCTATATATTTTGATCAAATATGAAATCCAAAACATAATTAACCGATAACGAATCCATGCAAACGTCTATAAACAACTTAAATTTAATGCATTTTTATTTAGGGTCGAGTATGAATAGACTACATAGATTTGCATTTGAAAATAAAATATTCTATCCCTATTTAATCTTAGGCTAAAATTCGCAGTCAAACTGGCATCAATTCATCTGATATATCGATGTATTCAATGTAATACGGAATACGGCAGCACAAAAAAGATTAAGAGAAGACATTGACTCTCATAAGATAGGAATGTTACATCTATCTAATGAGAAGAACAATAAAAAAAAACTCCATAGAAAGAAACTGCGTTCTCCGTCTTATAATTCCTTCCATAGGCAAATGGGTGAGTGCGGCGTATATATAAACGATTCTGCCAGTAGTGAATCTCCGACTACATCTACTAACTACATCAATATATCCAATCCATTGACCCAATTTAACAACAAAACAAATAACCTAAGATTACCCTCCCCTAATATAACTTTACAAATCTATACAGCCATTCACGCCCGACTTAAGTTTAACATTTATATAATTTAACTTAACGGAAAACAGAAATCATAATAAAACTTAAAGAATAAAATTAAATAAATGGAAATGATTTTAAATAAATAAATAAAAAATACATCAAATAACATTATTAATAAATTAAGTTGGTCAGATAGGATTCTATTTGTAACAATTAAATACTAGGAAAGTTTAAAATTTAAAGTTCTTAGTGTTTTCAAATTAATATTGTTCATCATATTTTATAAAGTTCTTACGGTTTTAGAAATGTTCATCTTTTACAGTTGCTTGCCATTTGAAATCCAGCGTTAAATTTCCCGATGATCCTGTGGTCCTCTAAATATAAGAAAAGCAATGTTTCATTTTTCCATTTTATGACAACTGAAGGGATTGAACGTGCGTCCTTCCATCCCTTCACCACCAACTCTCTGCCTTAATACATCTCCGTCTTTTCGGAATAATAATTACCAATCACTAACTAATAATTTCCAAAGTTGTCCTTTTATATTACTTTGAAAGATTGACTTAACATTACATCATCGATGTGATGATCCTTTTCGTTGAGGTCCGATTTCCCAATGGATTTATTTCATTTGCTAAAAGTTTCTATTGTTTTCCTATCTGACCGATGTTTTTACATTTAAATGCCCAAGGCTGGTTTACATTTGACTAATTAAATTTATCATTTCCATTTCTGATTAATTAACCTGTTTTCCAAATCAAAGATATATTTAAAGATAAATTTAAAGATATAATTTTATCTCCAAATCTTTTTAAAATTTAGTTTTAAAATACTTTTTCTTTAATAAAGTTTTATTTTAATAATTTTTTATTATCTGTGCGACTTAATACATATGAGTTTAAGATGATATTTAATCTCAATTTTTAATTCTTAAAGAAAATTTTTAAATGCGAACTTTTTAATTTACTTTCATGTTTAATAAATAAAAAAAAACAATGTAACAAACGTCGGTGCTCATTACAATATATATATACATACACATTTATGCAATGATAGAAGCTTTGAACCATCTAAGTATAGACCCAGAATAATATCAAATTCGGAAGAATATTTATCAAAATACAAGAGCAGTAAATGCACATCATGGGGTATGAAGAAGTTTGATATTGATAAAAATGTATGAGAGGATGATTTACAACAATTTCATTGAAAATATTTTGTAAATTAGAATAAGAAGCTAAAGAAATAGACATAAATAAAAATTTATGTAAGCTAACTAAATTTTATGATAATGTGACTGCTTTTGCAAATAATCATTTAGATATGGAAGAGATGTTATAAAATTTGTCTTTAAAAAAGTAAGTTTTAAATAGATTTGTTTTACTAATACTTACATATGGTTCCATAATTTGAACACATAATAGAAATGCAGATCAGAGATTTTAGATCATGTTACAAGTTATGAACAAATGCATAATGTAAGTTTAAGGAGAGGCTAGAGTGAAACACATGGATGAAAAAACAAATATATATCACTGACTGCATTAAAAGGATTAGGTGTTAAAACAGTGTAAGCTACATATACAATTAAGAGAAATGACAATAGATGAATAACTAAAGTCTTAACTAAATCCTAAAAGATTGCAGAAAATATAAAAAGAGACTATATGTAAAATGATGAACTGAAAAAAATGATTAAACCTGTAGAAATCTTATTTTGCCCTATATGAAAATGATGCTGATGTATACCATTAAACACATGGTAACTCAATCACTGAAATATAATAAATTAAAAACATTACTAATATCATATCATACCTGCCAATAATTTTGAAAACATTAAATCTTCCTTAAACTATTTTTAATGCTGAGCATACTTGTCAAAATCAATATAATATTAGAAAAACAAAAACTGAAAATAAAAAATTATATATTCAAGTATCCATATTCTAAAGTGCAATCAAATAAAAATTATTAAATTTTATCTTCATTATTAAGGCCACTTTATTACCGTATTTTGTCTCTTTAATTTTACATTTCTTGTTTATTTTACTAAACATAATGAGAGAAATGGTAAAATTAAAGTAGCATCATCCATTAATAATATAGTCACAGATAATCTAATACAAATCAGTTGAATGCATTTTAAAACTTGAACTTAAACATATAATTTCATATCTTTATTTCTTTGCCAAGAGCGTTCAGTTCTCCAAATATAAAGCAATATTAGTATTGCATTAAATTTATTACATACAATTGTTTTGTTACATGCACTCATAAACCATTAATTTATTTTCTCACTTTTTACAGATGCATATATATATATATATATATATATATATATTCTAACTAAATGAAAATGAAACCACAGTCAGATGCATATATATATATATATTCTAACTAAATGAAAATGAAACCACAGTCACACTTTGGGGTGACCACATTGTGCATCAATTCCAACTAAATGAGAATTTATAAATTTATGGAGAGCCAGCTACAACTTAATTTATATTTCCACATTGTAGCCAATTATGCCAACTCTACAACTTATATAGATTGGTCATTTAAATATAACTAAAATAATTTATATCAAAATCATTACAACTTATATTTTGTTGTATAACACATTGTAGCCAAATATACAAAAGCATTAGGGCTATTTTAACTTATATTATCAGACAGTTTAAGCTAATTATATCTTTATTCAAATGGTCACACACTCTCGTTATGGATTAATTGTAATATTTCTTTATTTCAGCTCAGGCGACCATGCTATGCATTAATTATAACCTATAATTGAATCTATCTGGCATTCAGACACTTGCGTCCAAGTTGCATGCCAATTGTAATGTTTTAAGGATGGATCAATGGATGCTTCATTGTTCCCAGCTAACACTATTACTAAAGCTTACTGGGATGATGATGATTGGATAGAACATCCATAACCTTATTTTCCAGGGCACCAAATTGCAACTTTAATAAAATATTGAGGTTATATCTCATTTCAATAAACTTCAGCAATAATATTTAATAATAATGTTTAATGAATGAGTTAATAAAAAATCAATCAATTAAGAGACCACTGAGAACACATTAAAATAATATTAATATTCTTGGAAATTCTTAGTTATTCTCAGCATGATCCCCATTCACCATCATTAAAGTCACAATTAAAAATTTTGTCGATTACAAATAGTTCTATATCCATCTCCACCTTCCTGATCCATCCCTCCATCATCCTCACATCCATAGGTCTATTAAACTATTATCTCTTTTACTATTAAATTTTCTATTATGCTATCTCATTTCCCCCATTATAATCTCTTCTCATGGTTTTTAGAACAATTAGGTGTGGAGAACAAACAAGCTGTGATGTATTATTGGTGATAATACTTCTCTCATGATCACCTCCAAGGTTGATCTTGGCTGTCTTTAATGTAGTTTCATGTCTATTTACATTAGAGTTTAAATAATGTAAGCTTATCAAATTGTTTAGAAAATAACATTATAAATATATTCCCAATTATAGCAAAATTATAAAGAAGTGCGTTTAGAGAGGCGTTTGAATATAACGGATGGGGAAAGGATTTTATGGCCACCTACTGCATCCACTATCACTCAATAACCATCCCTATTCATAATTCATACCTCAACTATATTAAATTATTTGGTAATCTTAAGTATCGGAAATTAACCATTTTAAATAATTTTACCGGATATTATTTACGAAAATGATGATTCAACTATTAATAATGATATATTGATGTATGATTGGATTTGAGATGTCTAGATTATAATAACCCACAAAACATTGAGATGTACACAAATTTGATTTAAAACAAATAACAAATTTTATTAACATACTACAATTCAATACCTAATATATACATTCACTTGATGACTCACATAGCTTTCCCCTGTTCTACAACCATATTATGATATATATATATATATATAAACAAACTAAACACATAAATATTCCTAAATCAATAAATAATATCAAGAGGTTTTAAAATATAAGTATTCATTTTTAATTATTAGGGAACCACAATTATCATGGAGTAATATTAACATAAGACAGTTAAAATATTATATACTTGCACATCTATTATATTTTTGTTCTCATTTTTATCCCAGATATAGCGAAACATTAAAAATTTCTTCCCCCCAGTGTTTAATGCTTTTAGTTACTGATTTGTTTCTAAGGGTAATGCTTCCAATAATAAATTTAATAATTTTATTTAATTATTTTAATCTAATATTTCCTGCCCCATGCTCAACAATAGAAATATTTTAGGTATGGTGGGACTAAGTTAATTTTGGTTATTTTCAAATGTCAACGAATCAGTATCTAGCTCAATCATCATCACACTGTGCATACACACTATATTCATGTTCTTATGACAATAATAATAATATTACCTTTCCAGCAAAGTTCTCAGCTGGCTGCAGTTATATTTATTAAATAATTTCAGATACACATTTCTTACCACATTCGTAGGTTTTATTTAACCCTTAAATTTAATATTTATTGACATTATTACTCTTGGATCTTATTGACAAATTAACATATATCAAGAAAACAATATTCAAGTATACTAATCACACACACACACTATCAGCACTCATCCTGATGTCAAATTGAGTTTGCGACCCTGTATCCAACACTTATAAGTAATGCTTAGTAATAGCTAGATTTCATACACCTGTAAGGAATATCAACATTAATATGAGGCAGGCAGTAACCCAAATAAGAGAAAACATTTTCACTAAGGTTGAGATATGCTAGGATTTTTATCACTAGTCATATAAAGAGACTTGGGTTTACCTATCACCTCTGGCCATCAAAGAAATCATCTCACAGTGTAGAGAACAACTAAGTGGGAAAACTCTTCCACTGTGTTTAAATAGTTTATAAATATAGTATAAATATTTTAAGGAGGAGCTAAACTATGACTCCACTAGCTTGGTGGGGACTCATCCATCCACATATATACAGGTCTAACACCAATTTGTACAAGTAAAACTTTCATATCTACATTACTCTTGCAAAATAGTACACTAGAACGTGAGCCAATAATATTTCCAAACCTTAATTAGCTTGTATCTAGCTTTAATTTTATAATAATAAGAAGAAATGTGCACTAAAATCTTAAAACCACTTCTCTGCACTTTTATAGGATAATGATGATATTTTAGCCCAACAATCATGCAACCTTCATATGACATAGCATTAGGTTTAGGCACTTGACAAAAATCCCTGATCCAATTCAAAAAACAATTCCCACAACAATATCTCTCACTCTTATCATAACAAAATGAAAAGCATTTAAAACAAGGCACATACAAAATGACTTGATATTAATTTCATCTATCCCCAAAATAATAATAATAATAATGAAAGCATTTAATAAGCACATACAAATGACTTGATATTAATTTTATCTACCCCTTAATAATAACAATAACAATGAAAGCATTTAATAAGCACATACATGGATTAATTTTAAATGGATATATATGATAAATAATAAAAAAATTCCTTTCCTTTCTTTTTTTTAAAATTAAATGATCTACATGAATATCAAATATAAAAATATACTTAAATAGTTCTTTGGAGGTGTCCTTTAGGTTTCTGGTTTCCATTTTTTTTTCTTTGATCAGTTTATGTGCACATATGACATTATGTAGAAAGAGTCCTTATGATAGAGTTCGATTCCTATGCCCAAATGTATAAAGTTTTTATGCTGCTGTGAATATTTTCTTATTTTGGTTTCTATGGATTACAGTTGAGTAGAACTTGTTTTAATTTTTAAATATATGAGTTCACTTCTTGTTGCATTTTCTTAGTTCACTTAATATTCATATTTAATGCCTTATATAAAATTATAGCATTCAGATTTAAAGCTTTATATACAAAATCAGAATTTAGATTTTCTTATTTTCTGTAGTTTAAATTTTTATTTTTTGCCGATTTCTGATAAATTAGTAGAGACAATTATGATGTTGATTAATTTCTGGGGATCTGATGCATACCTAACTTAAACTTTACTCAAGAGTCATTGCTTTTTCTATATTATTAAATTTGGCAAAGTTTATTTTTCAAGAGACAGACAAAATAATAATAAATGATTTTCTTTTCTTAAAAAAAAAAAATTGTTTCTTTTTTTAAAACTTTTTCAACAAAGTTTCTCTCTAAAACCTATAATGAGAGAACTTGCAAGAGAGATTGAAATAAAATCAGCTAAAGTTATTGAGATAGAGCTACAGTTACACAAAAGAACAGAGCTCTTATAGTGTCTAGCTTCTCTCACTCCCCTCCCCCCAATTTGACATTACATTGACTGTTCTAAGTGTCTGGTCAGTGTTTTGTGATTACTTGCCTATCATTTCTTTTTCTTTCTTGTCATTTTAAAGTTCTGCTTTCTTAAAAAACACATGCCCCATTCATATCTGCATTTCAATAAATAATCACCAATTAATTTTAAACTTAAATTCTTTTCATTATAGATATCACTTAAATCATTTTCGTAATTACTTTAATAATTCTACACTCGTGGAAATCATACCAAAGAACAAAATAAATGAGAGAAAATCTCTCTTTCCCCCCTCCTTTTACATTTTCTTTAATAATAAAAAAAATGTATAGCAGCCCAACTTCAAACCCAGAACTTGATAGAAATTTTGGCTGCTATAAATAAACTATTAAAATGACTTCATTTTTTCCTTAAAGCGTTCCCCATGAGATCACAAGAAATAATTATTATTTAACTGTGAACTTTATAATTAAAATCTATAACTAGATTAAATACACACACATGTTTCACATATACAATTTTTTAATTAAATGATTGTTTAATATTTTAATCCTTAATTATTTTTTTTTACAACTTAATTTCATAAATTAGTTAGTTTTAGCTTGTCAGTGTAAAACTACGACTATCTATTCCCCCTCTCTAAAGTAGTTTTTAAATTGCACACCCCCTCTCTTCTTTTTATTCCAACTATTAAATAATGTCTAAATATTGCCTATCTAATAAATCATCAGTAATATTAAATTGTCCCCATAAATCAATATTAAATCAAACAATCTTTTGCCTAGAAATCTTTTAATGACAAATGTATAAATTTTCTACCAAGTAAAACATACGCAATCTTTATGAATATGGGTTCAAACCTAGCCTTGGCTAAAAAGTTTGTCTATTGAAGAAAAAAAATATATACAAACTATGAAGAAAATTTTTATTAAACATTATTTTACATAGTTAATTAAAAAAAATGGAGTCTTGGGCAAATCCATGGGCTACAATATATATATATATATATTGTAATGGATGTCCATAACCACTAACCAATTAATTGAGCTCACATGTGGCAATAGAATACTTTGCAGCCACCAATCAAATAATCAAGCCGCATATTATGAGGCACCAAATGTAATGGAACATCCAATCATCATAATGATTGGGAGCTAATTGGAGTAGACAATTTACTTCCATTATATTATATCTCAGGTTTTGATTTATTTTTCTTAAAATATATGTAAAACAAAATATACACTAATTCAATCAATAGTTTAAAGTGCAATGAAATGGGATGTGATGCTAAACTTTTATTTGAACAACTTACCAATTTGAGTAGGCAATTGTTGATAGATTATGTCCCTGCAATAGCAAATATATTACGCATGAATGAATAAGGTTTAACTATTACCCAAATCATTTCCTCGGCTAGCTACATGTAAAGTAAACCTAGATACTAAAGAACAATGATAAAGACATCTTAAATGTTTTACTTTCAGGGTTAACTTGACTGATGATTTGATTATTCACTAAAATACAAGTTGGAAATAAAGGGGATTTTGTTGAATCCAACCTATATTTACAAATAAAGATTATATGACTTATTATTCCAATTAATGATGGCTTAAATGAATGATTAACAAAACACAATATTATCACTTAATTGATTATAAATCTACCAAATTAACAAATGACTTCTGCACTGAAAAGAGAAAATAAAAATATTAATAAATTTTAAATAAAAACACCAAGTCAGTTCTTATAAAACAAATAATATATGCTTTATTTTAAATTGTGGTTAAATCCTTATCAAATAACAATAAATATATGTGAAAATATAAAATTGGTTTTACTTTTCAAGTTTCCATTTTAGTTTAACATAAGTTAAATGAAAAATGTTTGCTCACAATTGGCAAAGATTAGAATTTATTTTTGTATAGAAATCATTTACTAGTTATACTATATAAAACTTTAATAAAAAAAATGATAAATTGATAATAACTTGTTGAATTAATAATTTACTACTATAGAGGCTGGATCGATTAATAAAACAATAACACAAAATCTCATAAGAATTCTTTCTCCACTATTATGTAGATATCTATTTTTTTCATTTACATTGGATTATACTTTATTATATTGTGAGCACCAACTATTTGTGCTTATTATTTATAAAAGTATTTTATCATGGCCTGCAATTCAACATCTCAATTTATAACTTTATTAATATCATTAAACGCTTTCCATGAAATATATATATATGACGATATTATGTAATCTTTATATAGATAAAATATATATAAATGACTCCTATATAACACATGTGAGAATATCTATCTGCAACTTCAATGCTATATAACTATAACCTGCTCTATTCTTTTAAAACACATCTGATAATAAAATTAAAAATAATTAAGTAATAAAAAAATTATTAAATAATTCATAAATAACCTCCATGCAAACAAATAATCTCAATCTAAATTATGCACATTATTCATGTTCAGCATAAGTATATGATGCAATGTATTTAAATTAAAACAACAGTTTTTTTTTATATTTTATACTATGAATAAATATAATATATGTAGACATTTGTCTAAAAAGAAAAAAAAAATAATCGGCCTGTTTATGCAATTTTTACATATATAAGATTTATGACTAAAAGACAAAATAATTTTATTAGTAAATGGCTTTTAATATACTTTATAAACCAATATATTTTAAATCATACTGGCCGATTAAATATCAAGTTATCTATATATATACAACATCTATTCCAAATGAAATTTTAAAATACAAAAAAAATATTAACGATTTAAAAAGAAAATTTAAATGAATTAAAATAAATTGCAATTTTTTTAGTTTCCCAGTAATCTCAAAATTGCTCATCATTTATAGTTTACTGGTTATTTGAGACATTATAACTCAGCTATTCTGTAGCAGTTAAAACAACTTTAAAAGAAGAATACATTGGCAAACAGGTGAGTTCATATGCCTTCTGCTGAAACAGTTAATTCCTAGCATTTCCTTTTTATTATCTGGGTTGAAGGATGATGATCAATTAAAATGATAAACTGATTTAACTATTTAATCTGTAATTAATTTTGGAATCCTGTATTTGATGAATAGCTATTTATTTTGAGGTTTGCTTATAGATGTTTGTTTGGTGATTAATTGTTTCACCAGATCTTAACCATGACATAAGATAGGCAGAGGGTTCAAAACCCTGGATAGTAAATTCTTCCTTTTAGCCTATCATTCTAATGCTATATTTCAATCCAGTAGTTGTTGTATTTATGCCAAAAAAAATTGTAGAAGATATTAAAGTAAAAGTCTTGCTTGCTTTCTTTTTCAATGGTGATTTTTCCTTTTGTTGCCTAATAATTTCTCCCCCTTGTTTAAACCTTCACAAAACCTAAAAACCTTCAACACAACAATTATTGATTATTATTATTATTATTATTATTATTATTATTATAATAATAATAATAATAATAATAATAATAATAATAATAATAATAATAATAATAATAATAATAATAATAATAATAATAATAATAATAATAATAATAATAATAATAATAATAATAATAATAATAATAATAATAATAATAATAATAATAATAATAATAATAATAATAATAATAATAATAATAATAATAATAATAATAATAATAATAATAATAATAATAATAATAATAATAATAATAATAATAATAATAATAATTCAATTCAATTCAATATCCATTTATTATGTGCATTTCAACATTTACACTTTAACAGAAATACACAATAAATAAAAAAAATAATAATAATAACAATGATAATAATTAAAATTTAAAAAACAAAAACAAAAAACAATTATAATCAAATACAAGCTAAATACATAAAATTATATATACATATATGTTCATAATTATACATTTAGTTGTTTTTTAACATTCATCACAAATTGATCGCAAAAAATATCAATATTATTAAAAGTTAGATTATATACCATTTGCAATCTATTAATAACTGATTTACCAAAGAAAGTATTTTTACATATGCTAATCTTGAAAGTTTGCATTTCTCTTAATAAACGACAAGGTACTTTCAATTCTATTTTTGATATACAGTTACTGACATCAATTTTCCCATCAATCAACTTTTTCAGTAATATCATATCCTTCAACATTCTCCTTTCTTTCAATACTGTTTTGACAGTTTGACATTCACCCATTATTAATTTATTAAATCTTTTTTCAATATTATATATTTTAGACTGAATATTAATCAGATTGAAGTTCCATATACAAAAATTATATTCTAAAACTGTAACAACAAGAGAAAAAAGTAACCTATATTTTATGGAAATAGATAAATCTCTCCCATATCTCAAAATACAGCCCATCTTTCTGTATGCTTTATTAATAATACATTTAATATGTGCATTAAAAGTAAAATTGCTACAAAATATAATTCCTAAATCAGATACAGTCTCTTTATATTTAATAACACCATTCTCAATTTTATATTGATAAACAGATTTTTTAGTTTTATTAGTATAGGAAACAATGCATGTTTTATTAATGTTAATCTCCATGTTGTTATACCTACACCATATAATAAAACTATATATCCTTTTGAACCTCAATATGATTACTATAAATAATAATTCTTTTAAATAATTTACAATCATCAGCATAAGTAAGTATCATACTATTTTTTATGCTATGATCAAGATCACACATATAAACATTAAAAAGCAATGGAGCTAATATTCCACCCTGAGGAACACCTATCATATTATCAAAAAAAAGAGAATTAGTTTTATCCATGTGTACATAAGATTTATGACCCCTCAAATAATTGGAAAACCACTCAACTAAATGAGGACTAACACCCAACATTTTAAGTTTATACAAAAGTCTAATATATGAAACTTTGTCAAATGCCTGAGTCATATCAAAATATACAACATCTAATTGCTTCTGATCAGATAAGGCATGAGCAATATGATCAGATATCACCATTAAATTAGTTTCAGCAGATCTACCAGGTAAAAAACCATGCTGATAACTAGGTAATACCTTAATCATATCTACAATAATATTACTATAAATACACCTTTCATAAATTCTAGCAAAAGGTGACAGAATTGAAATAGGTCTATAATTACCAGAATCAGATCTATCCCCTTTTTTAAAAATTGGTATAATCTTAGCTATCTTAAATATATCAGGAATAATAGTTTTCTCAATTGATAAATTAATGATATAATGCAATGATGCTACCAAACATTCAGCACAACCCTTGATAATAAAATTAGGAATATTATCATATCCCATAGAAGATTTCGATTTAAGTTTAGAAATTGCAGTAAACACTTCAGGAATTGCAATTTTATTAACATCTATATTCCAAAAACTCTATTAAATTTAATATCAACCATATTATCATTACTTGAAGTATCTAAGTACATATTAGTAAAATGATTGACTAGATCATCCATAGAAGGCCTAATTACATTATATCTACAACTTTTACTTCCAACAATATTAAGATTTTTTATATAATTCCAAAACATTTGTGGATTATTCCTAAAATTTTCTTCAACTCAATTTAAATTATTATTATAATCTCTTTTCATAAGAGTTTTAATATAAGCATGCAAACCACTAAATTTCTTATACAATTCTTTATCATTAGTTAGTTTATATAACCTATGATATTTGTGCTTTCTATTTAAGCCCTTACACAATTCCCTAGAAAACCATTTAGGATATTTGTTATTAGTATTTAAATAATGCCTAAAAGGAATATATTGATCTAGACAATTTTGAACAATACCAACAAAATTATTTGCCGCTATATTTGGATCATTTCCCATCAAATTTACATTCCAATCAATGCCCTCAAAGCTTTATAAAGGCCATAATAGTCACCATGTTTATAATCTCTCTTATTATTTACCATAGCCTTTATATGTTCATGAGAACCATCTATTACAAATTCCAAAGGTGTATGATAAGGATCAGGGGACAAAAGAGCTTGATCAGCCTCTTTGCACTTCAAATCATTCTTAGTGCTAAATAAATTCAACATACCACCCCTAAAATTAATAATACTATTAAGTTGAATTAAACTAACCAACTCAACAAAAAATTTTAATCTATAAAGTTTACTATTATCAACATTCTTATTACTATGTCTTGAGTAATCAGCTTCATTAAAATCCCCAACTATAATAATATCATATTTATATTTCACCAATATATCCTCAACCTTAACTAAATATGCATCTAAATCATTCATTGACAAAGTAGGTCGAAGACATATAGTACCTAACAATATTTTATTTTTTAAACTAACTTCAATACAACAAGATTCAATATTATTATCATTAATAATTATCTGTTTATGCTTTGTCTTTTTTAATAGAAATCAAAGTACCACCTCCTCTTGTTTCATAATTATAATTTCTATCACATCTATACACACAATACCTATCATCAAATATACTAATATTATCAATTTCTTCTTTTAACCAAGTCTCTGTTAAAAAGATAATATCATATTCATTTAATAACAATTCAAATTTAAAATCAATTGTCTTAATTCTAAGACCACAAACATTTTGATAATAACAATTCATGAATTGCTATTTATTACACAGATTATTTTGCAAATTTATATCTTGCACTATAGTGCTAATTTCATCAACATTATCAGTCAATATAATATCTTCTGTCTTTTCTTCAATAATCTTATTAATATTTAATATAGCATTATCCTGTGTACTATCAACATTAAAATTTCTTAAATATTTTAAATCTCCATAGAAGGGCAATATGACTGCTGACAAAGGCCAAACGTTACCAACCAAAACTTTATCAGATTCAGATTCCTCTATAGATAAATAAAATGAAGAATATTTTTTAGATTTTGTATTCAGTTTATAACACACACTATTTATATCTAAAACATTTTTCAAATGAGCAGTCACATCTTCAACAGAGGTGTCATTATCCATTCTAGTTAGAAAATTTTTTTTAAATTTCTTTCTTGTCTTAACAGCTTTTAAAACATGATTAACCTGATTTCCTATAATAGGTGAAGAACTTGAATTTTTAATATTTTTATTCTTATTTTTACGATAAAATACAGTTTTAAAACCATCCTTTTTTTATCTGCACAATCTTTCAAATAAAAGGCATATGAGTTTTTAGAGGTGTTATCTTGATTAGAAATCCCAGATGATTCATCTGACGTTACATTTGTTTTCATATCTGACTGACCAACCTTCACTTTAATTGCTTTATTCTGCTGTTCATTAAATTTAGAACTTGATCTATCAGTGACACTAAAAACTGCCTCCTTTTTTAATTGATCAACTCCTTCACTTCTATTTATAGTAGAAAGTGGAGGGAAATTTAAATCAGAAACAATAAGTTCAGGCGTGTGCTTTTCTTTATGCTTTAAAATAAGTTGACTTTCTTTTTTATTAAAAACAACAGAATTTCTGTCTGTGCTTCTATAATCATTATTTTTATTTATATCCAAATTATTAACAGATGCATTTAATAACATATTTTTTATCGTAATATTTTCTTCTTTCAATAATTTAATTTCACTTGATAAATCTGTAACAATATTTAAAATTCTATTCAATAAAAACATAGATTTTTCACAAGATAAACAATTATTATCCATTTTAGATAGATTTTTTTCTCCTTTATCAAAATCACGATTAGATATAGCATTAATTTCTATTAATTTAGAAATGTCATTACCTTCATTTCCTAATAAATTTTGACCAAAAATATCCAAGTCTTGCGAATCATTTATATCTGATACAATAATCTCCATTTTGTTTTCATTGACTTCCATTATGTTATTACTACTTGAATTATGATTACATTTATCACAAATATAGGACTCCATTTCTATTTCATTTTTATGCAATATTATTCCATTAGATTTCAAACATGTTTTATGAAACTTATTATTGCATTTAATACATTTAATTCTTGGCTGTTTTCCAAATATAAGATCACTGCAAATAGCACATGGTGTACCTCCCATAGCACAGCAGCAGCAGCAGCAGAAGAAGAAGAAGAAGAGGAAGAGGAAGAAAAAGGAGGAGGAGAAGGAGGAGGAGGAGAAGAAGGAGGAGAAGGAGGAGGAGAAGGAGGAGGAAGAAGAAGAAGGAGGAAGGAGGAGAAGAAGAAGAAGAAGGAGAAGGAGAAGGAGGAGGAGGAGGAGGAGGAGGAGGAGGAGGAGGAGGAGGAGGAGGAGGAGGAGGAGGAGGAGGAGGAGGAGGAGGAGGAGGAGGAGGAGGAGGGAGGAGGAGGAGGAGGAGGAGGAGGAGGAGGAGGAGGGAGGAGGAGGAGGAGGAGAAGGAGGAGGAGGAGGAGGAGGAGGAGGAGGAGGAGGGAGGAGGAGGAGGGAGGGGAGGAGAGGAGGAGGAGGAGGAGGAGGAGGAGGAGGAGGAGGAGGAGGAGGAGGAGGAGGAGGAGGAGGAGGAGGAGGAGGAGGAGGAGGAGGAGGAGGAGGAGGAGGAGGAGGAGGAGGAGGGAGAAGGAGAAGGAGAAGGAGAAGAAGAAGAAGAAGAAGAAGAAGAAGAAGAAGAAGAAGAAGAAGAAGAAGAAGAAGAAGAAGAAGAAGAAGAAGAAGAAGAAGAAGAAGAAGAAGAAGAAGAAGAAGAAGAAGAAGAAGAAGAAGAAGAAGAAGAAGAAGAAGAAGAAGAAGAAGAAGAAGAAGAAGAAGAAGAAGAAGAAGAAGAAGAAGAAGAAGAAGAAGAAGAAGAAGAAGAAGAAGAAAGAGACTCCTACAGAATGGGCTTTTGCTCAGTGGCGGTTACAATAAAGAAAGGAATACTAATGCTGATAATGATCTCAGGATTTTAAGTACTTTGGAGACTTCTATAATCACTGGTTGCCAATTTATGAATGACATCTCGGGAGGCTTTAGGAGGCATAAACATTTCTTACAAGAGGATGCTTCCCAACATATACTTAAAAGAGAAACAATTACAGAAAGAAAGCATCTCATTTGCTAAATAATGGCAAAAGTAAATATTCTAAATTCAGAATAGCTATAGCCATTTATCCAGGACATCATTCAAAATAATAGAAAAAAAAGGGTACATTTTATGTCCTTCCATTATCCCACAGACAACTCAAATTAAATTATCAAGTACACAATTTGCAGATCCACATTATAATGGAATGGTCTATAAAATCCATGCAGTATGAATAATTAAAATAATCTAAACCTAAATTATATCAATTTTGAGTGAATATTTACAATATTTGATTCTAATTATTCTCCTATAAAATTTCATTCTTTAAAATTGAAAAGCTTCACAAAAGATTTTTATTAAATATAGCAAGTTTTTGGAACTGCACATTTAGATTATCTGTTACCCAAATTTATCTGACAGAATTCAGAACTGTGACATTATAAACTTTGCAAATGATAAACTCATTAATTCTTATAGATATATGGAGATTTGTGTGTGAACCCAAGATAATTGACATATAGAAAAGGAAAACAGAAACTGTATATTTTAATAATAAAATAATTTAATTTATTAAACATTAAGTGTCAAACATAAATATTATATACAAGTTTTCTTTTTTTAAATTTATTTTACAGATAATACTCAGAACTCCTTGCTACTACAAGCGCTGTTACAAATGTCATTATACATTTTTTTATCAGTTGACACATAAGCACATCCAAACCTTTATTAGTTATCATAAGGATTAGCTACAGGACCAATAAGTGGGTTTGACACAAACCTTCCCACAAAAATTAACTTATAAATGAAATTAAGTCATCCCAAACTAGCTTGATGTACTTTTTAAACATATTGAAATTTTTAAAGAAATGATACCAAAAGTTTTAGCTGGACTAAGTAAACTATCATATAACTCAAACATTTATATTTGTCAAGCAATTTACAACCTTGAAAGGCAATTTAACACACTATTTAGCTAAATTGTAATTGACTAATTTTATAGAAATTAAACTAATACAGTATCAATGAACATTAGATATAGGCAATTATATAAATCTGGCACTATGCATTAACTAAATTTGAACTAACAAGCTGGTGAAAATATTAATAATTGAAGAATGCAACCAACTTAACAAAGATAGTCTGATATGAATATAAGTTTCTACATTGCTTTTTAAATAGAAATGGGCCATTTACCAGAAGTCACACATAAATCATACTAAATTACTGTCCACATACTAATAATAATAATAATATTTTAAATACCAAAGAACTTACAATTCCATCGGTGAGTTGATCCAAATGGGTATACAGCAAACATATCATGTATCTATTATCCAAATGCCAAGTGCTAGATATTAAATGCATACAAATATAATCTATTGCTAGTTTACTTGTGGCTGGCCAATCGACTCAGCAACACAATACAGACATCACCATTTACCACTAAGCATTGTACATAATGCAACCTGAAGAACTAACTCTTCAAAACTCACTAATCATTGCCATGTCAATTCAAATACAAATACTACCTCACCTACTATGGTGGAATATATAAAGTTCATCATGAGTGATAGGCACAACAAAGCTTCACAGAGCAAGTAAATATCAAAAAGAATGGTGGCTTCCAAATGCCTATCTTTGAGGCAGAAAAAAGAAGATGCCTGGACTCTGTCACAGTGCACTAGGAAAATACGGGAAAACACACCAAATATAAATGATCCTCTTCAGGGATATAGGTACCTTCAATAACAATAAAATGATCAATATCACAAGAAATATATAAGACTATCAAACTCATGGAATAACTATAAGCCATGGGGAGAATCTCTAATCCCACGCAGGCACAATAAAAGATTATAATATATAAGCCTAATTGCTAAGGCAGACACCTCATATAAACAAACAATGGCAAGATCACAACTTACACTAAAGATAACTAATTTAATATACGCATAAAATTATCAAACAATGAGCAACGTCTGAAACCAGCAATAGCAGTTTGTCAACCTACTATTAAATTATTTAAGACTAAAAGCACATAAATTTGGGCAATGGATAACAGAAGTACACACATATATAAAATATAGCATATAAATTAAATGAATAAGTGGACATAATGCAAAATAAAGTATGGCATTCTAAAATAATTAGATTCGCGATTAACTGATATATATATAACTGTAAACTATTCTGTTATAATAATTATTAAAAATACTAGACTTCCAGCAAATATTTAAGCACTGTTTAGCTACTGAGTGACTGAAATACTCAAAATCTTAAAATAGCAAATAAATGAAAGAGATGAATATCTCTTACTGATAAAATACTTTGCGAATGGAATTAAAAAAACCCAGCACGTAATAGATATATAAAATTACCTGGGAATGTGTGGACATCCCAACACATTCTAGCATAAACCCCTAAATAAAATAATATCAATATAATTACTTTGACATGTGAAATTATAATAATATCATAATAATATTTAGAACCCAAAAGTAAGTCAAATACATATTTGAATAATAAAAAAATAAAATAAACACAGAGTCCATTTAACGGGAACTTTCCGTTGTGATTTACTGGGGGTGTAAAGTCCTTCTCTGACGGCTTGTCCATGTGGGGAAATGTACTGCGTGTCAATGAAAATGAACATTTTTTAAAAATGGCAAATGGAATTCTGGTAAGCACAATAATAACAATAGAAAATAAATATTAAAGTTCTTAATTCTAATAATATATTATAAATTAGTGGCAGTTCATAGAAGTTGGCCAATATAATAATATTTTTTGGAATATATTTATTTAACGACGTCAAAATATAGCGCTATTCATTTTATAGAATTTTCCTTTTCCTTTCCGGATTCATAGTTTTAAATAAAAGCAAAATAATATATTTGTAGTTTTTGCATAATTTTTAATAAGCACATGCGTATATATAAGTTTTCAGGAAGCAATGATAAAAGTCAATTCTAGGTAATTAAAGTTAATAAATTTCTTTTAAAGCATTTTTTTTTTTTTTAGTAACGTTTAATTAAATACATTTCCTTTCTTAAAGTTTCCTCCATTTGTATCTTGATAAAATATTATACCTTTAACATTATAGGTGGCAACGAAGCATAGACAATTATTTTCATATCTTTATAATATAGCAACAATAATATATAAAAGTCATTTTCAGGTTTTCTACAGATAATAAGTTTTTAATAGTATTAATTCAAGACAGAAAACAAATATATCTTGGCAGTATCTCTAGTCTAAAACAATAGTTTATTTTCATATAACTGCATAATTAATTCTTTCCTTTTCCTTTCTTCTTAGACTTGATAAACATAATATCAATATTTAACTGGAAACATAATTTTTCTATTCAAATAGTCTATCCTATTAGAAACGTCAGTAAAACGATACGTATAATTTTCTTAAGTTATGATTAAAATAAGCTCTTCTCTAAACTTTGACTTGTTCTTCCTTTTACAATAATAATAATAATAAGTGCAACAAAAGTGGATTAGTATAAAGTTCGACATGAAATTATGAATAAATCTTTTGAAACATATTACCCAAAATATTATGCAGTTTAAATTTAAACAAAAACGAAGAAATTTACATTGAAGAGTTGGTTTAGTGTTTTGAGACATTTTAAGTAATAGATAAGAAAATCCAAATGTTGAAAGAGAATACAAAAGACAGTGTTACCTTATATTTTTCTCAGCACATTATTAATGGTTTTGAAATTTAAATAAATCTTAAAACTTTTGTTCAAAAAAAAAAATAATAATAATAAAAATTTACACACTTCTGGAAATGAGTACAGGAATTAAGCAGCTGTTGACCAAGTTGTAATTGTTCCCTTATCATAATCATCAGTTGTTTTTATAGAAAAAACAACCTTGGTCAATCAAATTTAGCCACTCCTTTTTAGGAGGGACACCTGGGTCTTAAAAGGCTTAATTGACCTTTTGTTAATTAATAACTATTATGTCACTCTGATCTACTCAATTAAAAAAAAAAAAAAAAATCACGTGCTGTGTTATAACTGTCTGAATGAAAGAGAGACTCTATAACTTATTAATTAATGAAACTTAAACATAAAAAAAATGTTTTAAATAATTATTCTATTCTCAAATAAAATAATCCCTTCTTTCATTTTTCTTTAATAACAAAATAAATCCAATAAATTAATAAAATTAACTCTCCACTTTGCATATTCTCTTGATAATGTTTTAACATTGAAATTTTAAGTTTTAGAATTATATTATTTAGCAATTAAGACAAAGTAATTATTAAACACATACAAGCACAAACATTCAAGCACACACATTTAGACAAGGAAGTTAACTAGTTCTTTATTTTTAAACTACTTTAACATTAAATTGAGGCTAATTTAAACAACTGCATTTAAAAGTATTATTTCACTATAAGAATTGAATTTATTTAAGCTAAATTGTCTTTACAACTTTGGTTATTTAAAATACCTATTTTTAATAGCCAACACATATTAAAATTACTAATTAAATTTTTTATTATAATGCATCCTATTATAACCTAATCTAATTTAACAAGCTTTTCTTCTGACTTTAAAATATTAACTTAAGCAAATGGCTTTATAGACTGCAATTTTAGTTGAAGGCACTAAATAGCTAAATATTATTTATTACTTACTATTTTTTTTAACATTAGCCAATATTGACTACTACCTTTAAATTAGCTTGTACAAAAACCAATGTACAAAGTACAGGGTTACAATATATATATGCTTATGTCCAGGTGGCACATTTTTTGCATTATAAGTTTATAATTATTTGTATAGAATATTGAAAGGAAACCTTCCAATCTCTTTTCATTTCATCATTAACCTAATGACCTACTCATCTGAACTAGTTTCAAACCTATCTTAAATGTAAAATGTAATATATAAGTCGAGCGGTAAAACTTTGCTATCATGGCCGCTTGAATGGCATCATCCATTTACATACGAAAATACTACGCTATAATTAGACAGGTTTGATAAAATTATAGCATAGAAATCCTCATAATTATTCATAAAATGTTTTATTAATTGTCAGTCAATTCTTAATTATATTCGCTATTATATTCATATGTGGATGGATAATTTAAATCTTGGAATGATGGTATAATGATTCGTATATATATTTAAATTTAAATTAAAAGGTATAGTGTAAAATGTTTTCTTTAAAATATATTTAATGGTTTTCTGATTTAATGTTTTATAGATATAGCTGAAACTAAAGTATTTTTTATAAGATCTGTCAAATATGTTTTTTTTTGTAAATAAACAATATAAAGAAAATATGTTAAAAGTTAAAATAAAAATCATCCGTTTATAATTAAAAATGAGAATTTTGTGTAAACAAGAAATCAATTAGTGACCACACCTGGGGTAAGAGTAAAATCTAGTTTACTGATTGATTTTGTTTCAACAAAAGACTTTATCATTAAATCAGAGTACCATTACTTCTGATAATCTTTAACATTTTATAACACCTAAAAAGGAATATATCTAATAAAATCTGAATCAAAATTATATAAATTTATATATTTTAATAATTTTTTAAGTAAATTTAAAATAACACCTTGGAGACTTTATCAGTAGTAGAAATAGATTATATGATTTTGTTTTAATTGAAAGTCAATTGGTTCTGAGGCAAACGAAATTCCAAAAAGGTGTTAAGGCTTGGTTGCAATATATAAATAGGCCAAGTTATAAGTGGGAAGATATACTCCATCTTGCTTTTGAAGAGCTATTATTATCCAAGCTGTTTCATTTTACCATGTCTTGCTAGTCAGGCAAAATTTTTTCTGCCATTCCCATGATGGAACGCTGAAGTTCAATCCATCCAATGCTGAAACAACAACTAACAAGCTTATACCAAATAAAAGATGCCGTAAGCTGCTAACAGAGACTTGCCTTCATTCCAATTTTAGCAGAGACTTGCCTTCATTCCAATTTCAGTCCAGATACAGGAAAACCATTTTAATATCATCTCCCATCTAAACAGAAGATGCCATAAGCCACCAAAGAACTCACCTTTATGCCAGCTCAAGTATCTCCAGTCCAACTATAGGAGAACTGTCTTAAATATTATTAAAATCGCAAAGCTCTGTGTAAAATTTAAAATGATTATTTTTTCAAAATCAGGTTAGCTAACCCTATTAATGTAAACTCTGTCTTTAATGTAAACTCTGTCTTAATTTTCTAATATTTGAATACTATAAATGACCTACTTATGCTAAATTTCTTTATTGATTTAATGGTTTGCTATATAACTTAATCACTGCAGTATATTTACTTTTCTTTTGATTATCTTAATAATTATTAATTATGCCTACATTTTGAAACGGCATGCATTTAATTACAAAATATGTTTCTTTTTTAAGATATAATTTAAAATCTTTGAATTATTAGTTATTGTAGTGTCATTTTGCACGCTGTCTCGAACCCTATTTCTAAATAATGGCTACCCTTTGTGCTCATTATTATTGTCATTTAGTAAATAATTAATGTGAATATAAAATGTGGCTTATAAATCCAGATTCGCAACCTTTAATTTCTGTTAATAAAGATTAAACTAGCTTGGAATGTAATTAGAAGTATATTTTTTTAATAAAGTATTTGTAAGTCCCTTAAATATACTCCCCCCTTTAAAAGTTTAGTAGTTATAGATAACTAAAGAGATTGAACGGGATAAAGTAAAGTTTGTATATATATATATATTCCCGTCAGTAGCATATCATATTTCTCATGCTACAGAAGAGTTGGCTTTTTTGATCTGATAAACTAGTGTTTCTGTAATGTATAATATTTAATTTATAATATATTTTGGCTTGGCGGATGGGAAATTTATTAATATTTTCTCGTGCTGTTTCTTTTTGATATATATAAGATGGAGCCACAGTAAGTTTAGCACATCTTCTTCTCTTTAGGGTAGTGCAGTAGCTAAGACTGAGCTAAGGGTCAAATTAGCACGTAAGTCCCTCTGCCTCTTTTGAACCAAATAAAGGTTCTCTTTTAGCAGCATGACGACCGGTTATTGGGTAAACCAGTGTTTGTCACAAAAACCCTAAAAGCTATTCTTTCATCTGCAGATCAACTTTATTATAATATTTTACTTGTGCATAGCATGTTAGTAAAATCTCTATAGCCAACTCTGCCTCCCTAATATGCAGTCTTCGGCATTGATCTGAAGCATTCTTGAAAACCCGTTCGATCTAAAGCTATCTGGGATGCTTGAGATGCCCATATTTAATATAAAATTGTATTATAATCACATGTATTATTACGTTTCACTCCATACTTGGTTTGATTTCATGTATAATAGCCACTCGAACTGATGATGAAAGAGCATAACTAATAAGTGGAACGTAGTGATTTGTTATATAGCATAATATTTGGCTCCATTAAATATTAGCACAATTAAATACTAGCAACAATTTGATTTTACTAAATGGCCTAGAGTAATGTTACTTAATAAATAAAATGCCTGCGTGCATTTTCCAAAACTAAATAATGTTATGTCAAAATACATCTGAAATTGTCAATAAATATATTTTATAATTCATCATATATCAGTTTCTGTCTCATTATTGAATCAATCCAATTCACTAATTGACCATAACTATTCATTAGTAAAGCCCCTATTAATCAATATATTACATTTTATCTTTAGAATGTCTCTAGTATTAAGTTGTTTATATATATGTTTAAGTCCATGAGACTTATTGTTTTCTCTGATTTTCTAGCGGGCCAGATTAAGAATTAAATCTCATGTGCCATCATTGTTATGTTGTCCATTAGGTGTTTGATCTGGGGCTTAGAGAGTGAGTTCGAATTTAGGCTGGTCCCTGACTATATCTTAAGCTTGACTGGGTTTGAAGTACATTTTGTGAGTTCCAGCTTATGTTAGATGGATAAGCATGTTTTGACTGGTACAATATGTATGAGCAATCTCAGCTTTATAAATATGTATTTATGTAGTCAATATAATTTTTTTTTATATAATTATTGCTAAACACGTCATGGTTAAAAAATCTCATTATTATTTGAATAAAATCATACTTGATCTGTAATCAGCAGTTAATAAAATATTTGCTTTCAAATTAAATAATAATAATTTAATATTTTGCCTTAGCTTTTTTATTTTAAATTGATTTTTTGTTTTGGACTACTTTTGGGGATTTTACTATTATTATTTTTAATAGCTAAACAGCATTAAGCTGTCGCACATGTGCTTTGCAGATTTTAACTATAAATGACTGAATTCAAACACAAGATAAAACATTTCAAACACATGATAAAGTCTTTGGGAAAAGATAGAATGGCCATTCTATCTTTTCCCAAAGACTTTATCATGTGTTTGAAGTGTTTGTATTCAGTCATTTATAGGTAAAATCTGCAAAGCGCATGTGCAACATCTTAATGCTATTTAGCTATTACAGTTTATAAAACATCGCGCTATATAAAATAATTGATTTATTATTATTTTTGAAAATTAAATTATATTAAACATTTTAATAATGCAACTAATACTTCATTATTTTATATTAATCATTACTTTCGAGTTTGAATCATTTAACAGTTTGGAAGCTTTAGAAATTGAACTTCCAATGAATCAGAAACTGATTGAAACAAATCTGATATTGTGACTCATGGACTTAGAACCTTGAATACGAACATTTGTTATCTCACCAGACTGGCAAGGGCACTGTGCACTGAATGTAATGATATGAAATGAAAGATTAAGGAGGCATGCTTTATTGCAAATGACAACTATGCAATAAACCGAAAAGAATTGTGCTTTGCAATCTCCAGAAAATGGTCTTTATGAAAGAAAACTTTGCATAAATTACCACTAAACTTCACTTAAAATAGGCTATGAATAAAGACTTAAATTTTCTGAAAGTGCTTAGCCGTATAATTCTTTGCTAATACTAAGCTTTACTTTTTTGCGTAAAGTGCAATTTAAAACTTACCACTCAAAGGTGAAGTATAAAACAAGTATGTTATTTTAATAACCAAATGTGTTATGTTAAAGCACAGCAAGAGAAAGTTTGAGCTTTCAGGAATCTTTATAAGCTGTCAAATTCATCATTATATATTTGAAATAAATTACTCTAATAACTATTTTTTTTTAAATCTTTAAATACATTTGATCAATCAAATTAAATTATATTATTAGATATTTTAAAAAGAAAGTCTAGAATAAAAACAAAGAGGTGATGAATAGAAGTTAAATTTAAAATTGTTTTTTAAACATATCATGTTGATTACTATTATTAGTCTCCACTTAATTAAGTAAGGCCACTTAATTCCATAAGAAAAAAAGTTAAAAATAACATTTGTAGTAATATAGATAACAAATCTATGATCTACAACTACATCCATATAAATCAACAATGAGCTTAATCAATATTAAATTTATTTAGGCAATCTTTGAGAAACCTCTATAATGTATGTAGGATCTGCCTCTCTCATTAAAACTATGGTAAATTCATCATAAAATATTTTTACAGAAATTTTTTTGCCATTTACTCAATTGTTATATCCACTTCAATAAAAATGTAACCTTATTGTAGATGATTAAAGGTAATAATTTCCAACACTTTTCTATTATTCATTTAATTATTTATATATTTTCTTTAATCATTACTCATGATACATATCCAGAAGCTATTTTATATCTGTCTTTATTAATAAATTTTGCACTATCCTCTTCACTCAGAAAATGAGATATTGATTGGCTTTATTGTTTTTAAATCATTTCATTTCATCAGATGTCTAATCCATTCTCTTTAAATTTATTTCTCAATGTAGAGTTAATGCAATATTCTTTCTCTGGATTTACTTCTTAACATAGATATAATTCTCAGTGACACTGTTTCATATGCCTGGTTGCCATGGGGATCAATTTTAATATGACTTTTAATAATCAAATAATTTGGGTTTGATCAGAACTATCTGTTAATACTCTTCTTTCCCCTCTATTTTATGATATTGATGTTTTTTCTTTTGAATATTTTATTGCATTATATGCAGTTCATTATCCTTCTTGAAGTAAAACTTACTCTGGGCTTAAACTCTTCTTGAGCTCATTACAAGTTTGATGCTATTGAACACATTCTGTTCAATTATTTAGTTTGTCCAATCAGTACCTGATATATATAATTGAAAAATATATCCCTCATTACATGTCCAATCTAGTTTTTTAAATAATGTTATTGGCTATCAGGGTCATATTTTTGGGTACCTATCTCCTAAAATATAATAAATAGGTGTTTCCAAATTGATACTTGTTCTTGGATACTTGTTGCTTAATGATTTCCTAGTAATTTTCATTTCTATAACAGTTTAATAAAGCTTTATTAAACTCTTGAAAACTACAAGGTTTATTGAACAAAGAAACCCATAAAATTTGAAATGCCCCCTGCCAATAGATGCAAATTATCATAAGTTTACTTCTTCCATCATATGGTGTAAACTAAAATATCTTTCTAAACTAACTATAGTAATCAAATATTCAATATAATTTATTTGTCTGTAATGTTATAACATATATATAAATTAAATAATCAATGAAAATAAGACTGAAATAAACAATTAATGATAATTAATTTTAATATTTATCTAATTGTCTTTCATTTCAATTGAGACCGTCTCAAGATTTTTAATAAATCACATGACCAATTAATTATATCCCTCTATCTACAAAATTATTTACATAAAATAGTACTTTAAATTACATACTTATACATTATAATCAAATAAATAAATAAATTTAACAAATTTTAACATCTTACATATACATTTAATTTACAATATATAATTAATAATTATATTTATAAAGCACATATTTGTTACTTAAAGTAATATTTATTAACACTATAATCATAAGACTATGTGCCTGAAAAAACAACAGTAGGGACCTCTGCAAATCTTTAACATAAGATTTATTTAAAAGACAAGACACAGAGTCTTAAGGTTATAGCCTTAATATATAATTAAATAACCTATAAAACAATAAATATTTTATCTTTATAAATATTTACATTAATTTCCTATATCTTCCAACTATCTAATAAAGCCCACTTTCCAATTTTTCTGGACCTTTAATGATATTTATACATTTATCCAAATTTATAGCCTTTATACCTTCTTCATATTTCATTTTATGCCCCATATCTAAATAATGCAAATATGATTCTGATCTCATATCTTTTCTATTAAATACTCTATCATGTTTCTTATCTCTCTCACTTGTTGTTCTTCTCATCTGTCATATATATATATATATTGTAACAGGCACATACGCCGTTACATTATTTTTTTATTATTAAACATGAAAAAAAAAAGTTCGCAAATAAAAACTTTTTTTTTAAGAATTAAAAATTGAAAATTAAAAGATCATCGAAACTCTAATATATATATAAAATCGCACAAATGAGAAATTAAAAAAAGAAACTTTATTAAAAAAAAGAAAAGTTTTAAAACTAAATTTTCAAGAAAAAGACTTAAAAGATTTAAAGATAAAAAAATTAATTAATGTTATTGAAAAATGGAAATTATTATTTTAATTAGTCCAAGTGAACTAGCTCTTGGGCATTTAAATGTATAAGCAATGGTCAGATAGGAAAAGAATAGAAACTAATAGCAAATAAAAAGAAATCCCTTAGGAATCGGATCTCAATGAAAGGGTCTTCATCATCATGACGTAATGTTGAGTTAATCCACAAAATTAATATAAAAAGAAAGGTTTGGAAATAAAAAAATAATTATTATTAAGAGAGGACAGATACGTGTTAAGTTGGAGAAGGTTGGAGGAAAAGGAATTGAAAGACACACTTTCAATTCCTTCAGTTGTTCAAAAAAATGAAACATCGTTTTCCGATATTGCGAACCACAGGACATCAAGACCTGGAAGAATACCATCAACCATGAACCAATGGTTAACTGCACACTGATCTCCTTATGACTTCATGGGAATTAACACCTTCCATTACAAGAAATCAGAGACTACAGACATTTTTCAAAACAGTAAGAAATATATAATTAAAGAACATTTCTAAACAAAAAGAACTCTAAATGCTAAACTTTTCAATATTTTAAATAGAAGAATTTCCTATCTGACTAAATTAGTTATAATTTTATTTGATGTATTTCTTTTGTAAAATCATTTCCATTTATTATTATTATTTTTTTGTTCTTTAAGTTTTTATTATGATTTCTGTTTTTTGTTAAACCAAATTATATAAATGTTAAATTTAAGTTGGGCATGAATGGCTATATAGATTTGTGAAGTTTTATTAGGGGAGGGTAATCTTAGGTTATTTGTTTCATAGTTGAATTAGGTCAATGGATTGGATATATTGGTGAAATTAGTTGATGTAGTATGAGGTTCGCTATGGGCAGAATCACTAATATACCACACACACTCCCTTTTACCTATGGAATGGGATTGTAAGTCAGCAAAAAGGACCGCAGTCCCTTCCTATGGAGTTTTTTTATTGCTCTTCTCATCAGATAGATGTAGTATTCCTATTTGGATGAGAGTCAATTTCTTCTCTTAACCTATATTTGTGCTGTCATATTTATATTACATTGAATACATCGATACATCAGATGGATTGACGTTGGTTTAACAGAACTTTTGACCTAAGGTTAAATAAGGGATAAAATACTTTCTTTTCAAATGCAATCGATGTAGTCTATTCATACTCGACACTCTAAATGCATTAAATTTAAGTTGGGTATAGATGCTTGCATAGATTTGTTATCTGTTAATTATGTTTTTGGTTTTCATATTTGATCAAAATATATAGACAATCGGTAAATAGTGATACCTTATGGTGAGTATCTAAAATGTATTTATTCGGATGTCTTTTAAGTTATTGGTGTCAATGCGGCATCTTATGATGAATGCCATTGGGTTTCTTATAAATTTCCCTCTGCAATTCCATCAATGACTTTATATTTTGATCATTTATGTTTATTTTGAAATGTTTTTAACCGTGTAATCTATGTAACAGATCTATACTCAACATTATAAAACAAACTTTTATAAATCCATCTGTGTGAACTTATAAAAATTAAAATGTAAATTAAAATCTAAAATCAAAGTTAAAAATGTAAGTTAAATTTTAAAATGTAAATCTGATACTAAAATAATTTTAAATCTTATATATGTTTAAATAAATGTTTGTGTGTTATTTCTGGCAGTGGTTTCCTTTATTTTGAAAATGTTTTTAGATAAGAATTATTTTATTATCTCTGCTGTTTCACTGAGCTGGTGACATTGGGCTAACAGTCAGAATCAAAATATATAAATGAAAAAAAACTTTTTTTTTTTTCAAACTTACGTATCTGCCTACTATATAAATTTTCTAGTGGCGCCTTGTAGTGTAGATACGTTAAGTATCCTATTCTCTCCAATTGTTATAATATATATCTTATTGCATTTTCCATATACAATTTTATAAACTAGCTCCACCTTATTATTAATGTCATTTAACTTTTATGCATTATATAACCAATTCCCCAAAGACTTATTATTTCTCAAAGCTATTTTTACATCATTTGGTAATCTTTCTTTCATTAATTTTTATAAACTTTGCTGAATATAGAATAGACATCAATTTATTATCTTTATACTTATTCCTAGTGTTATCATTTTTCCTATCTATCTTATTATCAAAAATTCTTTTGATTGCTTTTCTTTTATAATCTATTTCTACATAATCATTTTACACTTTTAATTTGTATGCCTATGCCTCTTTTTTTATCTAGTGTTAACCTATTGTTCTTTAATTTAAATTCTTTTAAAACTTTTGTTTTTTAAGATTATGGCTGATATGACTTTGGATCAATCAATCCTCTATTTTTTTATATTCTAATACAATGTTCAACAATTATGTCATTTTCCATTCTTTTTAAAAATATCTGAATATTTTAATCCATTTTATTTATTTCTCCATTGTAAACTTACTACCATATTTATTGTTATTTATTAAGTTAACATTGGAGAAAGAGGAAATTGGGTTAAAATATTTAGATATTTTTTAAGAAGAGGAATGGAGAATGAAATAATTGTTGAACCTTATATTAATGATAAAAAATTAGAGAATTGATTGATCTAAAGTTGTATTAGCTATGGTGCCAAAAATAAAAGTTTTAAAAGAATTTAAATTAAAGAATGATAAAATAGTGTTAAATAAAATAGAGACATATGCACAGAAATTAAAGATAGAAAATAAATATGTAAAAATGGATTACAAAAGAAAAGCAAGTAGAAAGATTTTTGATAATAAAATAGAGAAAAAAAATAATAACATGATGAATGAGTATAACAATAGTAAATGGGTGTCTATTCTATAATTAGAAAAAAGTATATAAAAATTAATGAAAAAAACCCAAATGATGTAAAAAATAGCTCAGAGAAATAATAAGTCTTTGGGCAAGTGGTTATACAATGCAAAGAAGTTAAAGATATCAATAGTAAGGTGGAGCTGGTTTATAAAATTGGATGTGGAAAATGCAATATATATATATATATATAGGCAGAGAAGAATAACAACGATTGAGAAAAGTAAGGAATATGATAAAGCAATTAATAGAAAAGATATGAAATCAGGATAAAATTTGCATTATTTAGATGCAGGACATAAAATAAAGTGGGAAGGAAATATAAAGGCTATAAAGCATGTAAAAGATTATCACAAAAAATAAATTATGAAATATTATATATATTTAAAAAAATTCGATAAAAGGTCCAGCAAAATTGGAAGCAAAATGAGCTTTATTAAATTGGTGGAAGGTATAGGAAATTAATGTAAATATATAAATAGTATTTATAAAGATAAAATATTTGTTCTTTATATTTTATTTAATTATATATTGTAAATTATATGTATATGTAAGATGTTAAAGTTTATTAAATGTATTTATTTATTTCATTATAATGTATGAGTATGTGATTTGAAGTACAATTTACTATAAATAATGTCCAATAGATGGAATGAATATAATTATTTGGTCATGTGATTTGTATAATTAAATATCTTGAGAAGGTCTTAATAGAGATGAAGGTCCATTAAGTAAATATTAAAATATGATTATCATTAGTTGTTTATTTCAGTCTTATTTAGAGTGAATATTTAATTTAGTTTAATTAACCTTTCTAAACTATTCAGTTAATCAACAAGGCTTGAAAAATATTTTTACTGTGTTAGTCACCTAGATATATATGTGAGGATTTGAATTTGCACTTTCTTTACCACTCTTAGACTGAATGCAACTTGCTTCTGTTTTAGGAAAGTTTATATCAAAGGCTTACCATCAGCTTTTACCTTTTGGTTTTTAATATTTCTTCTTGGATTTCTCTATGAGTTTTTTTTTTATCTCTATTTTTTTAAGGAATTATTCCATGCTATTCATTTCATCTTGCACTATTACTAATGCCTCTCTGATTTTGATAGCCCCAACAAATTTTTTCAATTTGATTTTCAATCTCTTCTTTATTTCACTGTACTTTAGGGATGATTGCTTCCATATTATAATTAAAATTCATAAATCCTTTTTCAAACCACTTCATCATTGTTTTATTAAGTTTGGTTTGGCTACTTTTAATCTCCATGGACTTGTTACCTATCTTGGTTTCATATGGCTTTGACAATTTCTAATTTTTGTGGACATATTCTTTAATTTGAAATATTTATATGTTTTTGACTGTCTTTATAATTTTTTTTTTAAGTTGGTTTTTATTACTTTTAATTTTTTCTTTAAGTTGGCTTTTTATTTGAGCATTTTTAAAAACATATTTAATGTCATAATAAACTTGCCATCATAAACATTGGCCATAACAGCTTCTGGATCCTCTTCATTTGGTGTTTATTGAACCATATTTTGTATAAGTATCATTAATTTTGAGATTTTCTTGTTATTGTTAATTGTACCTTTTTTTTTCTTTTATCTCATATTTTATTTTGGGAAAAACTAAAAATGCTATCACTTATTTTATATATTTGTGTTTACTTCTTTGTAATTTAAATGTGCATCCATAATTATTTTTATCTTGTTATCTCCTTTTATATAACTTGGATGCATGTTGTTTACTTCCAATATAGAATACTCTTCACTGCTTGGATTATTCTCCAATGTCTGGATATTATATTTCTATTTATTTTGTTGACCTACCTAATTTTATTTTATTTTACTAATTTGTTTAATGTTTTTTTGTTTTTCTTTGTATTATGGTTTGCCTAATTATATTTTACTATATTGATTTTCCTAATTATAGATCATTATTTATTCTTACATTTTTAAATATCAGAGCACAACTTTTAATGTGATTATCATCTTTTTATAACATGAAATATGAACAACCTTTTTCAACTTATCATATTATGGACCATTTGTAAAAATAAGAGATTATAAATTAGTGAAAATGAATTTAAATTTATACTATTTAATTATATTAATGTATCATATTTGTAATGATATAGGTTGTAAATAAGAATTTTTATTTTTGATGATAATCTAATCAAGATATTCAGAAGACAGTCCAAAAATAAATGATTCCAGTATCATATATAAATTGTGGCACACAATTAACTTGACTATGAGTGAGACAAGTCCAATAAGCCATTAGGGTGGAAAATACTTTTGAGTATACACAGATTGAATTATTGATAAATGAAGCTCGAGGATTCTAATGTAAGCAAGATATCTGGCTGAAGCTTTATAAAAATTATTTTTTTATCTTCATGATCCATAATCTGTACAGCTTTCTTATCCAGTTCTAACATGAAATGAAAGATAATCTTTTGCTTGACAATATTAAAAAATGTGTGTGACTCAGAAATAGTTTGTTCAAGTTCCAGAATATTGCATAACTCAATGAAGACAGAAAACTGATAAATAACCTAACAGTTAATTACGATTCAAGTAACTTTGAGGTAATTAAAATTTGATGGCATTTGAAATTACAATTTAGGACTATATCTGTAAAACTTTGAGAAAAACTGTCAATCTCAAAAGTGGAATGAATATTTAAATTAATATTTCTCTGGACATGTATTGATATTTGAACAATATATATGCATATAAATGACTAATGATAATAAAATAAGTCTTTTTTTCAAAGTATTAAATTTTTACTTTATATTTAATATGTTCAAAACTACTATCTATACTTATAAAATCTTGAAATAAGCTTCAACCTCTAAGTACAAAAGAATATTCCAATTAATAACTTGAATAAATACATATATTTTGTAAAAAAAAAAAGTAATAATTTTTTCCCATTACTTTTTAGTGTACCAGATAAACTTTTAAAATTTTTTTCCAGCAAGTAATAAAATTGTGTATTATAAGTGGTATCATCTCATTTTTTCATAAAGGAGGTAAGATAAGCTAAATTGAAAGCTATACTCTATATTATTTAAAATATGTGAATTGGAGACATTGATTAGCATGGTTTTCAAAGTAATATTTTAAAAATATAATCATATATTTGTTTGACTGATATGTTGACCCTCATGTTATTCGTTCTATAATTTTGATATGTGTGATTATTGATATATTATTACTACTACTTTTACTTTAGTCTTAATAAACAAGTTGATAAGATTAGTAATAATCTATTGTCATTTAATTTTCATTTTGCAGATAGTGTTCATTAGAATAATAAATGTCAGATACAGAATATTTACTTTTATAAAGTAGAGTTTGGAGCTGGATAGTTAAAAAATTATAAATATCGAAATGATTTGAATCTGAATCTGTAAAATAATTTTTTAAATAGATAGTGTTGAAGATCACAATGAGCATTATAAGGCTAAATAAATGATAGCTATTTACAACAGACTGGATCCTTTCAGAACATTTGTTTTTTTATTATTATTATTATTATTATTATTATTATTATTATTATTATTATTATTATTATTATTATTATTATTATTATTATTATTATTATTATTATTATTATTATTATTATTATTATTATTATTATTATTATTATTATTATTATTATTATTTGTTTATTGAGGGTTAGATGAGATGATTATTTGATTTGATGATCATCAAACATGAAAATTATTGTTTAGAATCAATATTATTAGGAAATACACTCAGCATTACAAATGATGCATCAATGTGATATTTAAATTCATTTTCCATTACTTTCTCACATCTCAACATAACAATTTATACATGTATTAATTGGATAAATAGATTCCTTAAAAACTAATTATATTAATACATTGCTCTATGGTATCAGTCAATTTAATAAAAAAATAAAAAATGAATCCAGATTAATCAATTTCATTGTGCATGTGGGTGCAAATTATTTAATAATAAATAACTGTTAAATCAATCATACATATTTTTACAACCGTATCTAAATTAGCTTATAATTTGAATTCACAAAGCAAAATTACTCATTTTAATAATTTTATAATCAAACAACTAAATATTATATATGCAAATAACAAATGTTAAAGCATTCACGATATATAATAGTTAGATCAATAAACTTTTAGAATGCTAGCTATATTAATACATCACTCTCTGGTACACTCAAAACTTTAAAAGAAATTCACTTTTATCTGCTTATCTGAGCTCTTACACAATATAGATTAGTTTGATACTAGAAGACATTATATTGACCTAACTAAAGCTTTGGAAGGGTATTGATTCATTTTTTACATATTATTAACGCCATAAAGCTTCATATTTATATATTATTTTGTATTATTTATCCTATAGATATTTACTTACAATTAATAGCAATACCAATAAAAACAATATCAATAAGCAAAACACTATAGATTATCATAAATGACTGTATTTAATATCCCAAGAACTTATAACAATTTTTCTTGAAAGAGTATTCATTTTAAATTATATATTGGCCATTATATATCAAAGGCCAGTTTTCGTCTTGTTAGTTAAAACTAATGTTGATTGTATTTTGAGACGAAAAGAAATATTTATGTACAGCATTATTATTTCCTGGTTTTTAAATTAATCTGACATCACTGTAGCCATCTGATCTAAATATTTCAATAATTACAAATTAATAACGTTTAACTTTTGTTTGTATTACTAGCAGATACATATTAATAATTAAAATTAATTAACAAAAACATTGAGTTTTATATATACTGTATAAAAATATATTTTATTCATTTTTAAAAATTAAACTACAAGATTGTCTTTTTCTATTTTCTATCACTTTTTTTTGTATTAAAGAAATTTTTTTTAAAATCATCTAAGAATAATTTATCAATGTTTCCTAGAATTTATTATAGTTTTTTTTTTTTTTTTTTTAAAAAAGAAAACTATTTCCTTTTATAGTTTAATCTCTGAAAATGATCATTATCTAGTATTAAAATAGATTTAATGTCCCAATTTAAGTTTGTAATCTTTCAAAAAATACAAAAAAATATTCTATGATTTTCTTTTTAATTTAACTGGAATGAAAAGATTTTTAAAAAATTAATGTTCTATAAAAAATGTAATTGTTGAAAGATAAGGTGAAAAAAATGTAATTTCAAATAAAAACTTTAATAAATTTTTGTAGACATAAAATTACCTTCTCAAAAAGATATTAAAAAAATTCTTTGTTTGATTGTTTTATCTTATTTTGTTAGATAACTATGTAAGTCTTATATTCTGCATCAACTTTTATAACTTTATATATATGTTAATTTAATCAATACTTTTTACTTTGCCGACAATTTGTTTATTGATTTTTTTATTTGCTCTTTCATTAAACTCTTATTCAAATTCACTTATATATATATAATTTATTTATAATTTAAATAACTGAAACACACAGGCTTATTATATACCTGTGTTTATATATATGTAATATATAGGATATATGAGCACAGATTTTCACACGACCCACCACTCTCCACACTATCTCATAATACTGATACACTTGAACACATATATGATGAAAAGATAAATAATCACCAATATACGTATTTCATACTAAAGCAGCAATCATCAGTTGGTTCAGATTACCATCTCTACACATATATGCTATAAGTGCTCAGATATATATTAAGATAGCCAAACCTTATACTTTAATGGACAGGCTTCAATCTACTCCACACTCCAACTCTACAACCGTCCATCCAATTGAAAATCTGATGATGGAACGCTCAAAGACTACCCTGAGGCCGAGATTCTTGTCATGAGATAGTGTGGAGAGTGGTGGGTCATGTGAAAATCTGTGTTCATATACCCTATATATTATAGTTTAAATATAAATTATTTTTATATGTTGCTTATATATAATCTTATGATTTACACAGTTTGTGTAACAATGATCATCAAAAAATTACACCTAATATTTTACCATAATGGTAGTCATCAAAATTCTGGCTGTTACTATTTTGGCTTTTGCCAATCATTACTTCTATAAAAATTATAAAATGCTACATAATAAAATTTAATGGATGTATATAAATTTTAAATTAAACATAGCTCAATGTATATGTAAACAAAGAGAGAAAGTCGCCCTTCCCCCAGGATATAAATTAAAAACACTAAATGTTAAATAAAAGATCAAGAATAAAATGATACACTTATTCATGGAAGCTCTGATGTTTATAGGCATATATTTGTCAACATTAGTAATAATTCAGAGTAAAATTAATTTATCAACCAGATGGAACATGGCACATAATTAATGTATATGTAATGTGATATAATATAATCAGTTATTCTTATTAGATTAAAAAATGTGAATATATTTTATAATCAAAAATTATAAATTTAGTTTGAATTAAATTTAAATATGTATCTATGTTTTATATTGCACTTATATAAAACAATTTAGACGCATGATTTTTTTTTTCTATGACATAGCATCGTCCGGGAGGCGAACACACAACTGTAGATGCATGATTTTTGTCATGAACATTTATTATCTTGGGAAAAAAATTCAATATTCATATTAATAAAAAATGCATTAAGAATTTTTATTATTTATGTACACATATTTAATAAAAACTATATTTATGCAGTAAATTTAAAATAAAATTTCCACACACATATCCACACATACCCCACAAAATAAATTTGCAAAATACACTTTACATAAATATTACTACATATTTTCTTGCATTTTTATTTAATAAGTAGTTTTGCATAACAAATCTAAAAACTAAAAATAACACACACACACATATATATATATTGCAAAAAATATTAGAAGTTGATAATTTAAATGCTATTACATTTTCTAAGAACATAAATTTATTTAAAAAATTTAATAAATTAACTTGAAAGTGTTTTTTTAATTTCAAGTTCACTAAATGATAGAAATTATAACATCTTTTATTAACTTGTTCTTATATTTTTTAAATGAAAACAATGGTAACGAATTGAGGACAACAAATGAGATTATGCAAAAGAAAATAAGATAACCTTAATTTATGATGGGAAAGTAAAAAGGAAATAATATGATTGACAATAGATTAGTAAAAGCAGTGTTTGATTATATTAAGTGGAAAGATTATTAAAATAAATATCAACAAAATAGCTCTGCTATTTTTTATTACTTAAAATCTAAATAAATTAATCTTTTTTTGGCAGAAAATACGTGCTTATTATAGAATTATGTAATAAAAGAAAAGAAGTAAAATTGCTACAAAATTATAAGAGTAATTAATAATAAATAAAACATGAAAAAGTATATGGTAACACACACACAAAGCAAAAGTCAGGGCCAGCAAGATTAACTTTGGCAGCTGAGACAAGCCTAAAATACTGAATATTTTAAAATTATTGAAAAGATTAATAATATTTATTTAGAAAGGTTTCATGGTGCAGATGAAGTACATCTTCCTACTGAGTCTACAAATGGAGGCTTGAATCAAGATGCATAAAATTGCTTTTCAACAGGTTTAGAATTTCTGTCCAAGCCAGTAAAACTGATTATTTATATTAGGCAGTAAATAGATATCAAGCTATCTTTAATTAGCAAATAAAACAAAAAATAAAGACTCAAACTTTCACCACCCGGTGAATGCTTCCCTGTTACTGTTTCTCTATGGGAAGCTTTATAAAAAGACTTTGCCCTGTAAGAGGTTTAAGACTTTTTTCTTAGATAACAGGTTCATAATCATTATAGAAAATCATATAATAATAGTCAGTAAGTGAATATCTAGCTGCTTTTAAACAGCATGTAAATCTACAATAAAAAAGCATTCAAACCCTCACCATCTGGAAATTGGCAACTTCATATTGCTTCCTTTGCTTTATGAGGAGCTATTGAAAAATTCTTTACAATAGGTTGGTTATTAAGTAGGACTGTTTTATTTCCTTACTTATACTGATCTATTGAACAAAGCAATACATATAATAGTAAAAATATGTATTGAATAAAAGCAAATACATTTATTAAAAAAAGCAACTATAACAAAAAAAAATATAAGCTAAAGAATGCAGAAAAATAGATTAAAATATTGTTTTATATACTAATTAAGGAAATGATGATTGGATATTAATCAAACAAAGATTTTTATATTAACCATCTCAAACTTAGTACAATTATTTTTCATTTTCTTTTTCAAAATTAATTAATTTTTACATAATGTTCAGTACTCAGCAATATTAAGTTAGCTAATCTTTCTTGAGTTATAGAAGTTTATTAGGTAAATTTTTATTAATTTAAAAAAACTATACTCTGCAGAAGTATCAGTTGGAAGGATTAATAAGATTCTGAATGTTATATATAAATTTGAAAATAAAATCTTAATTTTGTGCATCACACTTAAACATTGCAAAAGTGTTAAATGAATAAATAATAATTGAAAGTTCAGTGGTTTGATTATAAAGAAAAATAATATCATTGATTTGGGGAAAATTATAATTAGATTTACATAATTTTAATTCTACTTCATTGTTTATTTGTAATAACTTTGAATTCGTATGTTTAAATGCCTGGAAAAGTCTGTTATTTTTCTTTCATCAGTTGAAAAAAAATGATACACAGCATACTAAGTATGCAAACATAAATTTGCAAAGTTATTATAAGTGTATTTGCATATAAAATATATGTATCTATATAATATATTGTAAGATATGATCTTATATACCACCCTAAATACCCTCATCTACTTCAACACCAATACTCACCATAACAACATTCTCCACAAATAACCTAAATAAAACATACTTCCAAAAATAAAAATGTTTGCAAGCATTTGATTTGTTGATATAATTAAATAATAAATCAATGGGTGATAAAATCCATAACCCAAACTAAACATAAAAAACTTAAATATTTATAATTACCTTAATATAAAACCTTTAATGAACTATTGTTTGATAGACACATATTACAACAATATAAAAAAAAAGAGATCAAATTTAGATGCAAGCAATCAAATCACAAAAACATAAAGGAAAGAAATAATAAATAAAAATTTATTATTAATCCATTATATATATATATATGTAAATCATAACACAATGTAAGTAATCGAGTCTATGCATGGTATCAAACCCACTGTTTTAAAAGATTTGATTCAACATTTAAAAAGAACAATCTCATTTTGATGATTGGCAGGCAGTACATATATAAAAATTACCTTCCTTTTAAAAGATCAGATCAAAAACTCTTGTTACATAAAATGTACATTTTGTAAGCTGCAATCAAACTTGTTTGAAGATAAAGGCATGGCCATCAAAGTAAAACCTCAAACTAGAAGATTTCATTGAAAAAAGCTAAAAGCTAAAATAAAAGCAGATGGATTTAAATTCAGAAAACTAAAGAATTTTAAATTAGAAATCCCAGAAATTGATTTTAGTTGATACTTTAAGAAAGTTTTTAATCTTTAGTCAGAGAGTTATACCGATTCTAATTTGAGATTCCAAAGAGTCAAGATCTATCTGTTCAACAAACTCAAAGACTTTAATCAACTATTTAGGCAGATAAACATATAACCATGCATTGTTAAGTATATCTCAAGGGAAGAGATTTATTACCCATGGAGCTGTAACTGCCAAAATAAATTCAATTTGAAAACAGCATCTATTCATGTATGATGAAGGTACTACGAACTTTCCTAGTGAGATCTGAAAATATGAACTTAACCATTCAAAGCCTATTATACAGGAAGGGAAATTTGGATCACCATCATGCACATTCCAAGACATTCAAACCTAATCAGTTGCATCATGAACTGGATACACCTAATGCTTTTAGAACATTTTCCTTTATGGACTCTTCATTCATCTTAAGTTGATCTCATGTGATTAATTTTATGTCTCTTTATTTTTTTCTTTCCTTTACCATGGGTTAATAGGGATGTATATTCTTGATATATTAGAAGGGGATGTATTGCTAGCTTAATTTTAAATTAAAATAAAATACATGATCAGGCATGAACTGGTTTGTGGATGAATTTGATCATTATTAGGGAAGACTTTATATTTTCCAACATTAGATACTAACACTTGTAAAGTTACACTATTATTTGTTGTTTGTTTGTTGATACTAATCATTTTGTTATTTACTTGTTTTTTCAGTATATATGATTAAAACTACTAGCATGAATGGTCTTTCCTATTATTTCAGAAATAAATCATAATCAAAAGGGGGAGAGATCCCAAACTACTATCACATTATCTAATGTGAATCCATCTGCAAAAATGTTGGAAACAAAGAATTAATGATTTATTAAATTCCAAATTAGCAAGCAAGCATATGTAAAAGAGAGGTTTTAAAAGTTTTATATTGATATTTTTTATATTGATTCTTTGAGGGGAAAATGGATTGGATTAATAAACATCAACTATATTGATCAAAGAATAGTCAATAGATATATAAATGAATTAACATATTGTTACATTTTCTCATTGAATAAATTGTAATAAGTGTGAATAAATCTATTAAATATGATTACAAGTTAAAGACAATTGTTTGCATTTTTCTTTATTCACTTACCAATTTATCACACATTCAATGTAACAAAGATATTAATATGAATATTTACTGAAGTAGAATATTGTGTGTATTTCCCCTAAGCTCAAATTCTGGGATAAATGGAATTTAGGGATGATGAAGAAGGATGAGTACATGTGGAGGTATCTGAGATATATTCATATCCAAGCATGTCATCTCCTCGGATTGAAATCAGGGTGATTATGAGTCTAGAATTTCAGGAACCCTAGATACATTTCCTCATCCACTCTAATGGCATATCAAGTACACTACTATGCAAAGTCAGAACCCATTCCATTATAATATATATGAAAATATACCAGTGCATATTGCTAGCTGAAAATTCAAATACAGAATGTTCAAATCATTCTTCCAAATGTTGTTTTTTCAGTAATACATTCTGTGAATAAATATAATTTGAATTTACAGCATGATTTTATATTTATTCACAGAAGGCATTGCTGACAAAACAATGTTTGGGAGGGTTATTTGAACATATTGTATAAGTATTTATATATATAATATTCAAATATAAGTATATTGTCTATAATAAACTTAATGTAATTAGAAGGAACTTGAACTCATACTTTCAAGCTCTTTATAGCTATGCACTTCATCTTATACATCTAATACACATGACCACATATATGTAAAAAAGATAAATGATCTCCACTATACATATTTCATGTTCAGTTCATCCAGATCACCATCTCTCACACATATATACAAACAGTGCACAGTTTCTATTATGATAGCAAATCTTCAAACTTTAATAAACAAGCTTCAATCTTCTCCACCCTCCAACTTTCACTTATATATATATATATATATATATATATATATATATATATATATATATGCGTTACATTTAAATTCTAATACTTAAATGTTTTTATAAATATCTAATACTGAATTAAAATCACAAAAGTTCAAAATGCACAAATAACAATTATTAATTTATTAATATGTTTGATTTAAATATTAAAATAAGACAAACTTTAAAAAAATTGTAGAATGAAGCTAAGATTCTATAGTTTAAATAAAATATAATAAAAACCTTTTAATTTTAAAAATAATGAGAGTTTTTAATCTTAAAAATATCAATTACAAACAGATTCTTAGGGCAATATGACCATTGAATAGATGATTATGAAAGATATAAGTGTCTAAAAATAGAAACAAAAGACTTGCTTTTTCTGCCCAAGATAGACACAGACCTCAGTGAAAAAATTTACTTAGCCATAAACCCAAAATCTACTTGGCCACAAACTCAATGAACCAATAAAATACAGATATGGAATATGTTTGATGGATCAATGCATTCCAAAGATAAGATGCCTGAGGACTATAAAAAGAAAAATCCAAAAGCAATAATGAATTAAAGAATTAGAAAATTAAAGTTTTAAATTCATTCGTCTTTGCTGAAAGTAAAAATAAAAAAAATTGAAAAAGCTATTATCACCATCACCAAGAATGTATTCAGCTTCATTATGCTTCCTTCGGTTGGGCCAGCCAGAGGCAGCTTTCATCTCCATGGATCCTGTCTTCAGAAATCATCGGAAATCTTCATAAATCATCATAAGTCTTCATAGATCTTCGTTGCGAATGAACGAGCTTGGACAAGGAAAGTATAATTTATAAATGATAAAAATGAAATCTAAACTCTCTTAAATTTAAAGTCTTCAAACTTTATTTGTTTCTAAAAATGAACTATAAACTTTATTTTCTGAACAAACCTGAACTTTATCTTTTATACACTTTGCCATTTATACTCTGATCTAAAGTTAAAACGTAATCTCTTAAAATATGTATTGTTTTTTTTTTTTATTCATGCTTAATTAATATCTGTTTGCAAACTTAAATTTATAAAAAAAATAGAAACACATATCATTATTTATGCATTATTAAATTTTAAAAATAGGTTAAAATAGTATTTGTGGAAAAGAATAAGTTAAATATAGTGTGTCATTTAAAAATGATTTAAAACCTTAAAATAAAGATTGTTTTTTATTAAATTATTAAATTTAATGTAAGTTGAGTGTGAGTAGTCATTTAGTCTCATTTGAATTAGAGGTTTTGACTTCAGATTATTTGTTTCGTAGTTGTGTCAATGCTGGTGGAGAGATATATGGATGTTTATATCAATGTAATGTGAAGTGTGTTAGCACATAAGGGCGACAAGTCCAACTAAATGCATGATCTCAAAGAGGTAGTCATACCGTTGCAATGGATGCAGTCGTATTTCCTGTGCCATTCACCCATTCCAGCTCTATAAATTGCGATAAGCCGGCAAGGTAGACTGCTCTCCCATCCATATGTAGCATTTTTCTCTTTATATTACATGCATGATTCCTTTACCAGACAGAAGTACATTCCTGTACTGGATGAAGATCATGTTTCTTCAAATAATGTCATGCTGTCAGATGCACATTCCTGTCAGCGTGATTTGATGCTAACATGTTCACATTGCATTGGTTGCGGATATATATATATATATATATATATATGGAAGCATGTTCACATTGCATTGGTTGCGGATATATATATATATATATATATATATGGAAGCAAGCATTGGCATGGTTGCGGACCTTTAGCCTGAAATCAAGTGCCTTGAAGATCTTTTAAAGGTGTTATCTGGGTGGTCTACCTATGCTCAACATTCTAAGTTTAAAAATTAAAGCTATAAACAAATAAAAATAATAACGAAACAAAAACATAATTTTTTTTATATAATAATTCTCTTTTTTTTATAGTTTGTGTGTTATCACACATATACATAAATAAAGGCTCTTGTGTTATTAATACTGACAGTGATCTAATTATTCATTTATTTTTTTAATCTTTATTGATATCATCATCATCATTATCAACCATTATCAATCCACTGCAGGATGAAGGTCTCTCCAAGTTTAATCCATCTTCTTCGATCTTTAGCTTCTTTTCTCCACATCACCCCTGCACACTTTCTTATTTCATCCATCCATCTCACATGTGGTCTCTTTCTGGGTCTTTTACAATCTCTTGCAATCCAGTTTAATAAATATTTTAATAAATATAGTTCAAAACCTCTGCTACTCAATGAGCTAGTGACTTGGGCTGGTAGTTGTGATCTTTACAGCACATATCTGTTTACTTTATAAATTTTCTAGGTTCGAGTAATCTAGTGGTGGCCTGTATGCAGATATGGTAAGACTGGCAAACTTCATCATCCTTCCTGACCATTATAAAATATATATATATAATATTATTATTTGATGTCTGTATTTTTAAAGCAATATATGTAATTATATAACTGAATATCTGTAAATACAGTAACTAAATAATTAAAATTTTTTATCCACTTAGGAGCATTTTCAATTATCCCAGTAATCTTTATCAACTAAAACTTTGAAATGCTAACTTTCCCACAATTCCATGATCTTAACATTTGCTGCTTGCTTGTTACTTAAGTCATGTTTATATATAAAAAAAACATAAAGGAAGATATGGTAATATACAAATATAAACATGACTTAATTAACAGGCAAGCAGCAAACGTTAAAATCACGGAATTGTGGGAAAGTTAGCATTTCAAAGCTTTAATTGACAATGATTACTGGGATAATCGAAACCATTCCTAAGTGAATAAAATTTTTTAATTATTTAGTTACTGTATTTACAAATATTCAGTTATACATATATATATATAGCTGATTTTTCTCAAAGTTAAATTGGTTTACAATTTAAAATCACAGGAAAGTTATCAACATCAAGAATCTTCAATGGGTTATCTTGATAGGATTGAATATTTTTGATGTTGGTAATCATTGCTTGCTTTTATGTAAAATAATAAATGTATGCATTTAATTTTATTACATATATCCAGTACTATTTAGTATATTATCTCTTATACATGTAAAATTGATAGATCATTTAGCCACTAATTATATTATTGGTTGTATGAGGTAAAAATCAAATCTTTTAATTGGCCAACTCACAAACTGAAGACAAAGCCTATTGTTAAAACATATTCGCCTATAATATTAAATTCAACTCAGATACGTTTATAAAAAGTATATTATTAATTTTTCAGGTTATGAAGAGAACGAAAGTTCTTTCAAAAATAAATTGCTATTTATTTATTCTAAAATATTCAATTTCGGCAACATAAAAGCTATAATATAAACAAAAAGATCGACTTTTACGTTATAGAAAAGTAAATATTTCTTTTTACTACATCTTCAATATTTTTACTAAAATCTTCAATATTTTTCGAAAATAATTTTGTTTTTTTATTATTCTATCTGAAAATAATTTTTAATTTCCATAAATATAATTTTATAATACTTAAAATTGGATTCGAAATGAAAATCTCAGCGTTTTTCTTTATTTTCTTTGATCAGGCGGTTTCTTTGTTCTTTCCAGCCAATCAGAATGTCTTTTTCAGCTGAGAGCTTGCTAAGAACCAATCACAAATAATGTTCTTTCTTTGTTTAGGTTTAAATGCGTTTTTTTTTATTTTTTACTTGTAAAATAAGTCGGAAGAGGTCACCATCTTACAGAACTTTTAAAAACCTCTTCAAAACGTATCGAACGAATTTTTTACCATAAGAATCGGCTGAGTTAGAGTGACGTCAGATGTCTACGAGGAGCCTCGTAAAAAACAGTCTTTTGGTTAAAGTGATAAAATGAAAATTTCTTTTTATATTTTGTTTGCTAATATCAATTTTATATTCTATAGAATCACTAATAATTATTTTATTATTCAATTTTACCCTTATTTTATTTATCATGAAGTTAATTAAAAAAATTATCTTCACAAATCTATTTATAGACATTTTCAAAATAATTACTTGCTTTAATCAAAACAAATTTTATAAAGATAACTAAATATAATATATAATTTTGTTAAATTACAGCAGATATATTTTTAATTAAACACATATAAATAAGAAAGAAATTATTTTCTATAAATTTTCATTACAAAATGATGTTCAGTATCAGATATCTAACTACTTATCAATATATATTTTATAAATATAAATCAGTCACAAACTAGTACATGCATGCATATAATTATCAAAAATATCTAATAATATCTGCTATGCCACATCTTTTTGTAACTTTATATATATAAATAAATATTTGCTGCATAATAAATTCTAAGAATAGAAAAATGAAAGTTAATGAGATACCATTTTCTTTCACTTTTCCGTTCTTTAAAGATGCTAACACAATTTAATAATTATCTTTTTTTATTTGCAATTATTATTTGTAAGTAAAATGGATTGACAAATAACATTACTGTTTGTTTTTACATTGGATTGAATACAATTTGGTGATAATAAAGTGTATGCTTTCCACAATGGTATATAGTAAAAATGTTTTGTATTTTCTATAAAAAAAAGAAAACATGAAAATAATATATGTTGAAAATATAAAAATAATATAATTTATTTAAAAGACAAGCCAGAAAATAAAATGACTCCACAAACAATAATTGAAAGCAAATACTTTTATTAATTGTGATCAATTCAAACACTCTGTAAGTTATTTTAGTAGTGATGATAGCAAATGGTATTAATAAAGACCAAGAAAAAGCATGAAAAGAATAAAATTTGTTTGAAAAGATGAAAATAGTATAACTTATTTAGAAAAAAATTTGAAATTATCTTAACAAATACAAACATTCTATAAAAAATTAAATTAGCAGTTATGGAAATTACTAAATTAATTTTTTTTAATATTTACATTGGTAACATTTATTGAAAATATTTGTTTTTAATCATTGTTTGTTTACTAAATATACTATTTTCAAATTTTTAAATATATTACATGATTTAATTGTTATTTTTATTTTGTTCTCATAGATGGCATTTGCCACCATCATTTACAAATTTCTCATTATTTTTCTTTGTTTATATTTATTAAAAATATTTGCTTTTTAGTTATTTATTTGCTAATTATATTATTTTTATGTTTACTTTCTAAATAAATTATACTATTTTCATGTTTTCAATCACATTATATTATTTTCACATTGCTTGACCTTTTTTTTTTTTAAAAAGTAAAACTTATCAATTAACTTTTTCTTTGCTACTTTGATATGTAGATTGTTACTCCATCAGCAAATAAATCAGACACACTCCTGGTACATATGAATTTTTAAGTAGAAAAAAATATTGCAACTTTGGATGATTTATTTTCCCCTCCAATCTATAAAGGATCCCCTTGAGAACAATAGTTTCAATTGGCTTAATAATAGAACCTTACATTAAAATTATATGAATTTTCATTAAAAATAAATGTATAATACATTATTTCAAAAATAATAAAAAATAAACAAGTTGGAAAGTAAATGTTTATTATGTAATACATATTATTTTACTTCTATCACATTGTTATGGAAATATGCTAAAACAGAGTTATTATGTTAAATTATTACACATCAACTTTATTTTAAAGTTAGATTTTATAACAAATAACAAGGAAAAATGATATGTGTTATGTATATAAATACATATTACATGTGTTTTATATTTATCATTAATTGTAAAATGTAATAATTTTAGTATAATGTGAAGCTAATTTAAAATATGAAAATTCCATTGAAATTATCAATTTTTTATTTTATTTTAAAATATGCTTAAAATCTGATATCTCACTAAATTCATTTAATTTTAACAAAATGCATAAATCTCTAAATGTAGAGCCTGTGACAAATACCCACCTACCTGGTAATAAAAGTACTAATAATTTTAAATTTAGGCTTTTCCATGAAAATTACTATTAAATAATTTGATTTTTTGAATGTATTGTAATAGTCAATAAAGAGTCTGCAGGTATGATCAAAATCCAACACCAGTGAGTACCAGTAGATTTACCATCTAGATATTTATATAGGAAGATTATAATTTATTGGCTATAACATTTAATCATAGATCCCTACAAATTCCTCAACCATTAACAGTACTTATTTATATCTCACTAGGTCATGGGAATCTAGAGACTTCTTGGAATATTCTATTTGGCACAAATAATAATAATTAAAAGACTAATAAAATAGACTTACTTTATTAAAATAAACAAAATACAATTTATTTTAAATTCATTTACTTATATTAAAACATACATTATACTGATTTTTAGTTATTGTATTTTATAGCTAATTCAGATAATTTATCAGCTACTTAATCTGTTTATATTAAAATTATCTCAATGGGTATTTACTCTAAGCCCTAGGTCCTGCACATACTTATATAATATTTCTAATATTTTTCTGAATACTATCATGGACCAAGTGTCTATAGTAAATCAATAATATCTGTTAATTAATAACTAGTGGTTTTGTATGTTGAAGTTAAGTTCAGTATGTGCATGCATTTATAATGCTTCAAAATCTATTCAGCAGGCAACACTAGCACAGATTCCAATCAAGCATCTTATCATAGTAAACATTAATATTCCTTATTTTAAGTCCTTTTAACAAAAGGCTTTCCATACAGTGCCAGATAATCATAATCATACAAATTAATAACATAATAACAATTTAATTTTTAAATATTTAAAATATCTCTAAAAACGATAATTTCACAAATAATTTTAATAAAATTTTTACTTCAAAATGTAAATTGTTAGTAATGAGTGGACATACATGAAATATATATATAATAAATCATGTAAAATATTGAAAATATTTTATTAAATATATACAACTATGCCAATATACTATTTACTATATGAACACATTATGATATATATTATAATAAAACTAAATGGATAACACAAAGATACATACCAGCATTACTTTAACAGACTGCAAGTAAATCTCTTAATTTTCTTGTTTTTTTAAACAAAATATTAGTCGTAATAAAATATTTAAAATCTGATAGTATTTTGAGATATTAATTTTGAGTAATATTGCTCATTGAGATATCTGTTCTGATTAATGTTTTATACATATTACATAAATAAGATGATGTTTTAATAGTTTAAATAAGTATTATGAGGATATGTCTGAGCCAAACTATTGTTTGTGTTGAAATATTTTAAAACAAACAATGAGCTGTGGAGTTTAGTCCACATAAATCACTTTTTTTCCAACTTTTAAAACTAAAAAAATAATAATACAGTATAATTGAAATCCTTAGCACTAATGTACACAATATTTGTTAATTAATAAAAAGTATTAACTTAGAAATTGTTGGTGAAATAGATAATATTAAGAGTCTATAGATAAAAAAAGCATATTTTAAAATTTAAATAGAGTTCATGAAATGTTTATGAATTGACATGACATTCATACAATTATCTCAAATCATTTCTTATCCAGTAGTCAGAAAATTCCATCAGTGATATCAATAATACTTATATCTTTTATATATGTTTTTCTTTGACAAGAGTTCTATATGGAAATTTACATTGACATTTCAGGATCCTGTGATGCTCAGATAATTTTAAACATTGTTGCCATAACTGGGTTTTCACATTTATTTGAACTATTTACTGGGTCATCATTAATTTTCCATATATTTGAAATGTATTTCATTGATTTGTTTAGCTATATGGTTGGTACACAATTGATTTAATCTAGGTACTTCTAGGACCAATTCCAGTAAACTGGTTCTATATAACTCAAAAGGAATTTCTAAGTGTAAATTATCACTACATGAGAAGCTTCTTGGTGCATGGAAATATCTTGATTAGTTGCACATTAGTTGGAAGGTAGATTTTCTATTAATAATCAGCACAACACAGAAAAAATGAAAAAAAAATATTGCTGCTGTTTTCAATAAAAGTTTATTTTTAGAGAATTTTAATTACATGATTACCAACAAAATTATTATATAAATTTTCTATTTTTAAAACCATTAAAATTTTGTGACAAGAAAATAAAATGATTACCAACAATATTATTACATGAATTTTTCATTTTTAAATCTATTAAAGTTTTGTGACAAGAAAATGTATAACAAAGCTTAATTACAAATCAAAGATACCTTTATTTTAACAGTAATTACTTCTGATAACTGAATAATACAATACAAATTTTCACCTCTAATTTTCAATTTATTTTAGGTAAAATCTTAATATAATATCCTTTAAGTTTTTGAATTTGGTATTCATTAATAGATACTTAGTTTAAATACATATTTTTATCTCAATAAAACAATTAATCTCATATAAAAAAAATTTTTTTTTCTTGTCTAATAGAAATTAAAAACATTCTTATTTAACACAAAATAGAAAGAATTTTATTTAAATTTAAAACAATATTTTTATTTAAATACAAATAAATTTCACTATATCTAATGCATAAGGGCCTAATCTTTTTATATTATATTTACTTGCTATATCATTTTTTTCCAATATGAAATCTAATCCTTGAATCTTAATCTCTCTTTTACCAACTGCTGTGTTAATACCAACTAACAGCAAAAATATTCTAACAATTAATCCTCCATAAATCTATATTACAAAATTTATTAAATTATCAAATTAATGATTATATATATATATATATATATATATATATATATATTAATTTGATATATATATATATAATCAATTCCCACAATGTCCCCATTGTAAAGACTGGTCTGATGTTATGGAGGTGACCTTAGCTGGTTTCATTTCGGAATCACAGTCATTTCATTTTTTTTTAAAATCGAGAGAAAGGGTGATATGTGTGTCCTATCACACCTCTCAAAAATAATCAGGCTGCAACTGTCTGAAACTGTTTTTAATTTCCTTTTATAATCATCCTCTGGATTCAACCCACAAAATGTCACTAATCCATCATTTTTTCGTTATGGTCCGGGCCTATATTGCTGCTTCTATATTGGACAAGCTAATTCTTTTCATTCTCTTATCTATATCTTTCCTCTGACTTTTTAATTATATAAGAGCCCCAAGGGCTAGTTTGCTTTTCAATTAGTTTATAAAACAATCATTTCCATTTACAAAAATATTTTATCTTTAGATCTTGTACTTTTTTCTAAAAAAGTATGTTCAAATATATATATATTTAAAAAGAAAATAATTTTTAAAGTTTTGCATCTGTGGGAATAATATATACATATACATGTTTAGCAACTCTTTAATTTTTTTAGCTTTTAGTTTTTAATAAATTTATTTTTATTTGCGAACTTAAAGTTTTTATTTTAAATTAATGTAATGGCATATTTATATATCATTACAATATATATATATATATATATGTTGAAATGAAGATTTTCACGGGTTGCATATATAAAATACATATTTTGTGGGTTCATCCGTGTTAAAAATTTTTAAATATTAATATTCTGACATTTTGACTTAGATCACACAAGTCATCCACTGGGTGATAAAAGGTAGAAAAATGGTTGTAGAGATGCTACAATCACTGATTTGAATAAACATTAACATTTCCACCAATAGCAAAACTGTTAAATTTAAGAATGTTTTTTAAGAAAATCTTTCCAAATAGGAGGAAGTTTGCATGTATCATCTTGCTTATTGATACAATCTGGCCTTTTAAGTATCTCAATGGCTTCTCTAATTTTGCACTGGTAGAGATTATCATATCTGGATATGATCCTGATACTAAAAAATCAATTTTATGACCTGAATCTATAGTCTAGAGTGAGGGTGCTGATGATGATGAGTGTTGTTTAACTGCATTAGCATGCTCATCTCTCCTAACACTGAACTGATGCGATGATTACTCATACCTATGTAAGAAGCTTTACAATTTTTACATGAGATTTGGTAAACACCATGAGATTCAAGAAGGATTGACTCCTTAGGCTTGTTTATTATATTGCTGATCCTTTGATGAGTAGAAAATGCTGTATCTATATTATAGCATTTTAATATATGTCCAATACTGTCTGTAGTTCCTTTTACATATGGAACACAAATCCTAATAGCTGATTTATCGTTTTTTTGTTTCCTATTTTGTCCATTTTGGGCTTGAAATAAGGCTTTTTTTTTTATAAATTTGCTAATAAAACACTATTAATATGATTTATTTCTTTTTTCAGATGTGAATTATCTGAAAGGTTAATTGCTCTATTTAAAAGAGTTTTGACTACAGAAACTATTTGAGTTGGATGATGATGAGAATGTAAATGTAAATATCTGTCTGTGTGTGTATTCTTTCTGTAAATCGAAAAAGATAAACTATTTGGTGTTCTGGTGACTAGAACATCAAGACTCTGTCTTCATTGTAAATTTAATATGAGGATGCATATTATTTAAATATAAGAAAAAATCATCTAATTTATTTTTTCCATGTTGCCATATGACAAAAGTGTCATCTATGTATCTGAGCCAAATGAGATGTTTTAATGATGATGATTCTAAAGCATGGGTTTCTATATTTTCCATGAATAAATCAGCTATTACTCCTGAGATAGGTGAGCCCATAGGAGTACCAAAAACTTGTCTGTAATGCTGTCCATTGTATACAAAATTTGTGTTTAAGAGACAATGTTTAATCAAAGCAATAATATGGTCTGGTAAATTGCAACATTGTGAGATTATATTTAAAGCTTCATCAATTGGAATGTTTGTAAACAATGACACGACATCAAAACTGACCAGAATGTCATTAGTATCAATTTTTAAACTTTTTAAAACAGAAATAGATGATACTTTTGTCATATGGCAACATGGAAAAAATAAATTAGATGATTTTTTTTTTACATTTAAATAATATGCATCCTCATATTAAATTTACAATGGAGACAGAGTCTGATAAAAAACTTCCTTTTCTTGATGTTCTAGTCACCAGAACACCAAATAGTTTATCTTTTTCGATTTACAGAAAGAATACACACACGGACAGATATTTACATTTCCATTCTCATCATCACCCAACTCAAATAGTTTCTGTAACCAAAACTCTTTTAAATAGAGCAATTAACTTTTCAGATAATTCACATCTGAAAAAAGAAATAAATCATATTAATAGTGTTTTATTGGCAAATAGTTATAATTATACATTTATAAAAAAAGCCTTATTTCAAGCCCAAAATGGACAAAATAGGAAACAAAAAGATGATAAATCAGCTATTAGGATTTGTGTTCCATATGTAAAAGGAACTACAGACAGTATTGGATGTATATTAAAATGCTATAATATAGATACAGCATTTTCTACTCATCAAAAAATCAGCAATATAATAACCAAGCCCAAGGATTCAATCCCTCTTGAATCTCATGTAAAAATTGTAAAGCTTCTTACATAGGTATGAGTAATTGTCACATCAGTGTTAGGAGAGATGAGCATGCTAATGCAGTTAAACAACACTCATCATCATCAGTACCCTCACTCCATACTATAGATTCAGGTCATAAAATTGATTTTTCTAGTACCAGGATCATATCCAGATGTGATAATCTCTACCAGTGCAAAATTAGAGAAGCCATTGAGATACTTAAAAGGCCAGATTGTATCAACAAGCAAGATGATACATGCAAACTTCCTCCTATTTGGAAAGATTTTTTTAAAAAACATTCTTAAATTTAACAGTTTTGCTATTGATGGAAACTTTAACGTTTATTCAAATCAGTGATTGTAGCGCCTCTACAACCGTCTTTCTACCTTTTATCACCCAGTGGATGCCTTGTGTGACCAAGTCGAAACATCGGAATATTAATATTTAAATTTTTTTAACATGGATGAATCCGCAAAATATGTATTTTATATATATGCATTACAAGTTAATCATATATGATCTAAGATTTATTTAAACTAAAGATCTGTGCAAACTGCATTCTTCCTAAGGTCTGCTTTGGAACACTACAGTGGCAAAATTCCCTGGAAAAATCCTCTGTCAAAATTGTGCTCTTCTTAGATGTATCTCAAGATTTCAGAACTAACAATTCAAAATTGCAAATCAAAATAGACTCAATTATTTTATAATTTTTTGTTTCTTTATTTCAACTATATCTTGATTAGTAATATTTTTAATTTAAACGTTGTTACATGATAAATTGCATTCCAAAAGAGTTCAGATAAACTTTTTAATTAAACTATTTTAATTAATCTGTTTTATGCATTATCTACTTTTATTAAACAATTTTAATTAATAATTCTTTACAAAGCATAAACATATTATTTTTTATTTTCTGTATACATTAATTCTTTAAGTACAAATATATTTAATATGATTTATACTTTATACTTGTCTTAAATATCTTACATGTGCATCAGAAAGTAGCTACAAGCTATTTTGAAATATGTATAAATCTTAAGTGCATGGAGCTTTTATTCTTCTGAATTGCTAGTTTGTTTTAGAAAATTCACCGTAGTCATAGAGCTGATATCAATAGACATAGTTTTAGAAAAAATTAACTTTACCCCAATCTACTATGATAATTACTACCAAGGTGAATCAATTATTACAAAATTAACCTTTAAAAATTGATTAAAACTCAATTGTAACAAAGATAATAAAATATAACTAAGAACAATTTAGAATCCTGCATCATAAATATAAACCCATAAATACTGCATTTTTAAATTGCCAGTTTGCAATAATTTTAAGTAATTATATAAAACTCATTTTAGAATTTATAGTCTTTTAAAACAATTTAAATTTTAAAGTAAATTCTCTTTGTCTCTTAAAAGACAAATTATTATGTTTGTTTCAACATTTACTTTTTGTCATATATTCTTTTCATATTTGGAAATGATTATTGCATATATTCCAAATTTATAATTTCGAATTTTTTTAAATGAAGTATTATATTATATTATAATTAGACTAGTTTTAAGATTTTAAATGAGCAGTGATTAAAGCTAAGATTTAGATGTGCATGCATCATATTGATTTGATTACCATAGTCTTTAATTTATTAATTAAAAGTTTTAAAATGGATTCCATTTTCAGTATGATATATATGTTGCTTGTATGATATAGCAAATAACAGATATTACATTAATAATTCATGCACTCATTTTTAATTTTAAAGTATAGTTTGATATATATTTAATAATTATTTGTATGTTTATTTCACATGTATTTAGAAGCATTTTCTAAAGTTAGTTTAATGATGAGATATGTGTATTTTTTAAGTATACAGTATTATGATAATTGACCAGTATCATTCTTGAATATGTATTGTGCTGATCATTAAAAGATAGTAAGATTAATACAAATGATTATTATAAGCTTGCCTAATTAGAATTTGTATTAAATTCATTCTATAATAGTGAGTTCTGAACTTTTGGGTACCCAACTGATTTGTAAAAATAAAGTTAAATTCAGAGTCCAGCCAGAAGATTTTGGAGATGCTTGAAGGTCTTGGTTTCACAAAACTCACAATCAACTACACAGCTGCTGGTGGAGTTGGCATAGTGATAAACAGCCAACAACCTCCAAACAAATTCAACATAATCTACCAAGACAATAAGATAATAGCAACAAACATTTAATACAATGTATGTATACATCACCCAATAATCACTATACATACATCAGAATAGTAAATGTAATCAACATGATAACAGCCAACAACAATTGGCCAACCATCCTGCTAGGTGACTTTAACACCACATATAACAAGATGGTCTACAAATACCTTCCTCTTCTCAACAGAGAATTTATCAGCAGAGAGGGCTGATTTTCTTCTGGAGCCTTCTCCTTCAACACCAGATCATGCCAGTCTCTGATTGATCTCCTTTTCTACACGTTGGAATTGCACTATGACTCGGAGGCCTCACTCCAGCATGTGGATTTCTCAGAACATCTTAAAGCAATCTCAATCTCTTCAAGCCTAAAAAAAAAGCAAAAGATAATGTCCTTTTCCTCACTCCCTCCTGATGAGCATGCTGGTGATGACAAACTGAACCCTATGCCTTCTTTTAAAAACCCACTTCATCTGCACCCTGTCAATATTCACCTGGAAATCCATCATCTAGCAGTAGAATCCAATTCATTACCCATTTATGTCTAATTTGTTTTGCCATATTATTGGGGTTAATATAAGTCGAATAAGTTCTATGCTTCAAGTTCAGGCAATTAAACATTGGTTCCTCTCATCTTCTTCACATATCATGTTCTTTGGAAAAACTAAATTTCATGTGAACTCCAATCTTCACATCATTTCAGAGCTTAGTAAACTTGGTTATGCACATCTTTCAACTAACTTCACTGCTTCAGAGAGAGTTGGTGTTCTTATTAATGACGAGCATCCCTCAAATAAATTCAAAATTACATATCAGGACAAGAACATTATAAGCATCAACCTGACATATGGAAGTAATAACATCAATGCTATTTACATATACTCCACAAACAAACACTCCAATTTCATCCAAATCATTAACACAATTAACATGCTGACTGCTAACAATAGTGCACTAACCATTCTCATGGGAGATTTCAACATGTCATATGACCAATTTACTTTTAAATACATTCACTTACTAAATAGAAAATTTATAAATGGCCATGGATTTCTTCCACAAAATGACTATTCATTCTACACACAGATATCAAATTCTATACATCTGAACTACACCATGGTCTGGAGATCATGCTTCAATCAGTTGCCTTCTCAGACCATCATGCTATTACTTCAACCATACAGCTTAGCAACTATGCTACATTCAATCTTAACCATTTACTCAGATTGCTAATGAAAACATCTATCACAGAAGCTATTTCTTCTGAAGCATACATTCTTTTCCATAAGATTGACCTGTTAAACAGACTCCCTGAAGAGGCTTGGTTTGCATTCATTGGAATTTTACAAACTTTGATTGCACAGTTTACCAAAAAAACGAAAGGACCATCGACTCTGATTAAAGAACTAGATGATATTCATCTAAAAATAAAAGGCTTCCATGCTGAACTGGAACATACAGCTCAGCTTTTGGAACTTAAACATCAATATAAAGTTAAACAGGTTGCCATCGCCAAATACATTTCCATCAAATGTGCACAAAATTATCTCACAGCTCAGCATTGCTGGACCAGAAGTTATCTGCAGTGGGTGATGGGTGCTATCAAAAAATAACTTACACTACATCACTGGTAATAGATGAAAGCAGAATATCCGGTCCATGTATGATTGAATACATAAGTCAACACTTTAAAAACCATCTACAAAATAATCTAACTACAACCAAATGTAACTGGCAGACTAACTCAGATACTATTAACCATGGAATTACATCTTCTGATCTGCAGAACAGACTTTCTGCTCTTCCGGTCAGTATTCATCCAGGGATGCATGCCATACCAAAATTCCTAATGTCACACCTTAGTAATTTTGAAATCCCGATTATGATGGGTATGGTAGACCACCTTGCTACTGAGAAAAGACAAATACACAATCTGTACCCAATAGCACTAGTACCATACATAAAAAAAATAAAAACTCTACCAATATCAACAACATAAGACCTATCTCCATGACTCCCATTATGCTCAAAGTAATTGAAGGAGTGATAAAGGAAAAAGTACAGCAGGTGATTGACCACATTGTTCAGTCCCAATATGCTATGAAGGGATCTTCACCTTTGATGGCAATTGGTGAAGTTAGGACACTTTTTGATTATGTTAGATCCAAGTTAATGTCCAAACCTATTGCAATTCAACTCAACATATCAGAGGCGTTTGACTGTCAACATTCTCAAACTTCTTGCTCTATTAAGTGAAATCAACATTCCCTCTCAAATTATCCAGATCATAAAAAATCTGTTTAACAATAGACAAATTCACATCACCCTGAATGGATACTATACTAATGGTTTCCAACTTGATATTTCCATTCCACAAGATTCTCCACTCAGCACTCTGCTGTTCATTTGTTATTTAAATCCACTTCTAAAAAACACAGAAAATTCTTTCCCAGGAATATACATACCCAGAATTAAGAGATTGCTCAAGATATTCATATATATAAATGATATTCTGGTTATCTTTCCATCCCAAAAGTTCCTACCAAAGCTTTACCAAATAAATGACATTTTATCATTGTCATCTCATCTTAAATTCAACCCCAAGAAATCCTCTGTGTGGAAAATTCTTTCAGGAAAAGCAATAGCCTCAAGATTTCTCACCAAGCCACAATAATTTTTGGGCTTTCCTATTTACCTTTCTCAATCTTCAATGTCAAGACAGATACAAAATACTCTAATAGATTCTACCTCTAAAATAATTCAAACTCTCTTCAAAGTGTATTTGTCATTACAAGGAAAGGTGGCACTTCTCAACATGAAAGTCATGTCGAGAATTGCATACTATCTGCCGATCATTACCATTTCAAAAGCCTTTTCCAAAAAGATTAACATCTTATGCTCCAAAATTTTCTGGAAGAACAGAACCACATCAATTAGCACGCCCAAAATGCAAGTACATCGTAAATTCAATGGGATGTCCTTCCACTCCATTGATGCAATTATTTTTCAAAAATCTTTTATCCTGATTATTAACTTGATAAAAAAACATGAATCAATAATTTTCAGTGAACCAATTCAACCTACAGACTGTCCTCTGCCTAATAATATGTGCTGGCTGGATCAACTGCTCTGGATACTTAACCAGCATTTAACTATAGATCAAAAATTACAAAAATCAAAAATTACTATCTGGGATGCATACAGTATAATTACTCCAAATCTTGGCTTCACCAACTACAAATTAACAACAATTTTTAAATTTCTCACTCTTGAATCTAAATACCTTAATCTCATTATTAAAATAAACTTAGAAGCCATGCCCACAAATAAATTCCTTCATTTGAAAAGATTTTACAATAAGATAGACCCTTTTTGTCAAATACATAAAAGGCAAGAAGAGTCCTTCAACCATATAATTTACTCATGCCCTGGGCTCAGTAAAATAAATTTAGCCATATACCAAAACTTAAAGGTGGATTACTATAAAATCATGTCTATAAGGGAAGCCTTAAAAACTAAACAGTTTCCTATTATTAGACTTTCCATCTTTATTGTACATGCTATATGGTATGTTAGATGTAAGCTATTATTCACAGTGCCTGTCCCTGAACCAGTCAGCCTTTTCATGAACACTATTAAGAAAGTAAAAAACAGAGACTTTATCATTGCATCAAAATTCATGTATAATGAAATGTGGAAGTTAATTGATGTACCGGATCCACCGAATTAGTAGTAGCTAAGCAAAAGATGAATAATAGATTCAATTTGCATCAATGCTGATGGGTGAATGGTAAAGCTACATCGGTTTATTTATTTATCAGAAGATAATCAATATACAAATGGTCCCAGACTATTTATGATGTGTAAAACATAGTTTTTTCTGTTTTTTATAAGCATGTAAACATTATTTTTCATAAATAAAAGCTTTTGAGATTAAAGTTAAATATCTTATTGGTAAAATATTAATATATGATCCATTATGATATGTGGAAAGGCATATAAAAATATTATATCCATGTTGAAACATCATGTTAAGTTTTAAAGTTACAACCCATTGATATATAATTTTATCTTACTATAGATTACACAAATTTCATATTATAAAAGTTACTTGTAAGATATAAACATCAAAATATTTATATTAAATATAAGAATAAAATAATTATGAGTTTGTAATAAACATTTATTTATTTATTAACTTAAAAAATATTAATATATTATATATGCATATGTTATAATTATCATTTCAAAAGTGATCACTTCTTGAAATAATGTAATTTTACAGGTAGGAGGAGGTTCTTTTAACTCTGTTGAATTTCTTTGAGAGAGTAGTATTTTTACTTTTATCTCTTTTCACTATAAAGTCCTTTATTTGCTCATTATTTCTAAATGGGTTAAGGTTTCACATGTTTGTGGCCATAATGCAAATTATCTGTAAAAATAGTAAATGTGCCATCATAGGCTAATATTATTTTCTAGATGTACTTTTCCCATCTGTAGTCATAGCTCTTTGACCACTTTACCTTTCAATCAACATTTTTTTAAGTTAGTTGCTTTTCTTAATGCAATTTAAATTATCAAATTCTATTATTCTACTATGCTGTTCATCTAGCATTTCCATAGATAGTCTATTTTTCAATTTTTAACCAAACAACAATTCAGTTGGAGTTTTACCAGTTATTGTAAATAGTGTACAGTGATGGGAAAATGCTCTTATTTACTGCCTCTTCAACTTTAAAATTGCTGATTTTTCATTGAACCAATTTTAATTGTTTCAGGGCCTTCTCCACTATCCTATTGGAATCAGAATGGTATGGGTATGTCAAAATATGACATTTACCACATTTTATAAAAATTCTTCAAATCTCAAAGACACAAATCCCTTACTATTGTCTGTCACTATAGTGTCTAAATAACCATGGCATACAAATATTTTCATTAGTTTGGAGATAGCTTCTTAAGTGTTCATACTTTTTGTGATTTTGTACACCCACCTAGAGGATGTATACATGGGTCTCAAGGACAAATGACCCATAAATAGTCCTGTATCATCCATATTTATTTTGCTCTGAAGATTCGTAATACTTGGTTATGCAATAAATTTCTTCATAGTGTTCAGGACCATTGTTTGGCAGGAATAAATTTCTTTTACATACACTTCAGTTTGTTTATTTATACTTGGGCACTATACATATTCTTGAGCTGTCATCTCTGATCAAATTATTTTTGAATAATTTTGATGTAATAGTTTTAGTATTTATTATGGCCTTCAATAGATATAACAATTTTATCTTTTTTAACAATCCATCTTTTACAAACAGAAAGCTTCTTTTTCTCTGTGTCCAAAAGTTTTTTTGAAAGCTTTCCTGTCAATGCTTTGGCTGACCTTTTCTTATCCAATTCATGAGTTGTTAAATATTTGATTATTCATCATCCATTTAATAATATTTCAGCTTTTTTGTTATTTCCAAATATAATTTATTTCTCTCTCTGACATTATAGGTTCATCTTTATTTGGAACCATGAGAGGTCTCTAATTGGCATATTATGCTTCATTCCAATATTCAATTCAAAATCATATCCTACTAGTAAATTTATCCAGTATAATATCCTAAAACTTAAATGATCAAGAGTTGTTTTTTTTTTTTTTGCATACATTTTTTATAACATTTTATGATCTGTAGTTAACTTAAAAGATTGATTATACAAATATTGATGGAATTATTTTATAAAGAATACTACAGCCAATGTTTTTTTGTCTAATTAACTATAACTTTTTCAGTATTGAACAATGTCGTTGAACTGTAAACAATAAGTTTTTTTTATTAACCACTACATAGCATAAGTCTATGTCTACTATATATTCAGAGGCATAATAATTAAAGTTATGTTCATATTATTATCTTAATGAACTGATAAACTTTCTGATGACAACATTTTTACTTGTTTAAATGCTTTTTCATGTTCTATCTCTTAGACCAGCTTTTGAACTTTCTTTAACAAACTATACTAGGATTGTGATCAACATAAAATGCATGGAAATTTTTGAAGCTTTTTGGACTAATGCCACAACTTTAATTTTTTGCAGATTGGATTACTTGCTGTGTTGCATATTTTATTATTTTGTAACATTACAGCAATATTTTATAACTTATTTTGGCCATGAATATGAGGGAAAACCTCGAAAGTACTAGGTCTAAATTAATTTGATTTAATTGTTTTTGGTTACTACTTACAACTTCTCCTTCGGTGGGTTAAATCACTTTTATATGCTATAATTACGTGTTCTAAGAATTTCCATTCTTTGGTTGCTCATATATATTTGTATACATTTATGCTTGCTCCAATACTTTTGAACTGCATGCAGATTTATAATAATCTTTTACATAGACTTGCAATGAGCAAACTGTTGTCTAGATATGGGATCACTTCATTCATCAGTTGAAACAATATACTCATCTTTGCCTGATGAATATTTGGGAATCTAGTGATTTCATAAGGCAATCTGTCATAATTAAATAATCCTTTGTGCATTGCTAGTATATAATAATCTGAACAGTTTTCAGTGACACTGATATCTGAGAGAAAGAAGTTCACATGTCAATCATTGCATAATAATTAGCTTACTTCATTTATGCCAATATATTGTGCACTTTAGGGATTGGGTACTGCTTTTTTTGGTAGATATTTAGTCACAATGTGATGGCAGTCATATCGAATACTTACTCATAAATTAGGTTTTGTTATAACTACAGTAGTAGTTTTCCATTCAGAACTTTCCACAAGTGTGAGCACACTTTCTCTAACTCACTTGTCTAGCTTATTTTCTATATTTGTAAGTTAAGCAAAGGGTATCTTTTGTAGTTTACATATATATCTGTAAAAAATATTTTTTTTACCTTCTGCTGACACTCTAGCACTCCCTATAATTTTAATCAAATTTTCATTCATATCTTTTACTTCCAATGTGGTTTTCCTCAAACATGGAATTTTATCACAATTGCAGCTTATTTTACTACCACTATTAATATTTATAACTATTTACTTGTTGAAAATTGTGACAAAAATATAATTTGCCTTAGGTCCTTAATTTCTAGTGTTTTAATCTCTTGAGCTGAAGTTTTTTAACATGATATGATTATTAATTTGTAACTTTTTTTGTTTTGTAAGTATATTTTAGCCAATGTCTTTTCTCTCCATAACTTCTACAATTCTCTATTTTCCATTTACATTCTTTAACCATATGAGCTGATTTTCCACAACAAAACCAAATAATTTTGTTGACATTCTCAGCTTTATTTATTAGCTTCTGAACTATTCTCATATTTGGAACTCGTGCACTTATTATTTTATTATCTCATAAGCTGGTCATAGTTTTATTACAATTTTATACATTAAGCTACTAAAAGCTAACAGAAATGATCTCAGACAATCATTTTTGCATTTTTCATAACAACTGTTGCAATAGCAATTTTTTCAAAAAATCTTTATGAAGGCAAACTTTTGAAAAATCTCTTAGGGCTTGATCATATTCTCTTAATTTTTTACCACAAACTTGTTATGTGTTCAAGAAGTAAATGAAATAATTATTCAGTCTTTCAAAGTCAATTTGTAGTTCAATCACTTTTTAATCACCATAACATCAATGGTGTGGCTACTCTGACTTTGCCAATCATGGTACCACTAATTAAAAAGTTTTCAATTCCTTTTCTATAGATCAGTGGTCAGCAACCTTTTAGATATTGTGGACCAGCAGTCAGTAACCTTTTAGATATTGCAGACCACTAACATAATTTTTAAAGGTACTGATTTATAGGAGCACTGTATGATATATATAACACAATGATAATAATAAATAATAGTAATATATATATTAAAAATTAGTGCAACATTTGCTACTCTTGGTTTAAAATTATTTTACTAATCCTTGGCTCCAATAATGTCACCAGAACATGTAAAATACTTGTTTTTAATAGCGGTTACAGTTGAGAACGTTTTTTCATACAAGTAAGTCATTGTGAAAGGAGTCAAACTTTTTAAGACTTTTTTACTCAATATTGTTCTATTTTACATACAATAATACAGTTTAAACAAATATATTTTTTATTTAACATTTTTATTAAATGAGCTTATCGAATTTAAATAATATTTGAATTTTTTTGTGGACCATTAAAATTATGTCACGGACTATCAGTGATCACTGGACCACCAGTTGCTGAGTGACCACTACAATAGATGACAAATTTCTGACATTACTTGAAATAAAGCTATCCTCATTTCACCACGTGCCTAGTGTTATACATAATTTGTCTTCAATCCATATAGTCTCCCCTCACAGTGATAGATTACACTAAATTACTTATTATGTATTGGTATTAACTAACAACAAATATATTTTAACAAATAATTTCATTCAAATATACAGCACAAATTATTAAACTACCAAATTAATCATTATGTACATATAAATAGATTATGAGTTAATCATAGATGTCTAAGGCTTATCTAATTATCCCTAGGTATACTTTAGTATTCTATAATGATGTTCACTGGAAAAATCCTTTGTCAAAATCATATTCTTCTTTGATCTATCTCAAGTCTAGTCGTGACCATCCAAAATTCTAAATCAGATTGTATCCATCTTTTTACAATCTTCTTCCCCTTTATTCCAATTGTTATCTTGATTAGTAATATTTTTAATTATAACATTGTTATGGGATTAACCGCATAACTAATTGTTGAGGCAAACTATCTAATTAAAATATTTTAGTTAGTTCGTTTTCTGCATTACCTATTCTAATTAAACAATTCTAATTACTAATTCATTCCCAATGCAGAGTTAAATTGTTTTTTATTTTTAATAAACATTAATTATTAACATACAAATATACTTAATATATTATATATTTATATATGACAATCAATATTAATATGTGACACCAACTACTTAAATAAATTTGAAATGGATATTTCCATTTCATGTCTTGGCTGCTTCTTTAGTTACAGATGTTAGAATATTTTGGATAAAACATTGGAAATGTGAATTCAAAATTATTTCCATTACAAATCTTTCATTTTCTTTGAGACTTATACTGGCATGTATTTGTATTCAGTCAGGTAAGAAACAAAAGTAAAAATGGCTTCTTTTATAAAGTTGTAATAAATAAATAAACGGGTTAATTCCTGAATGTCATTATGTAAAATTTTTCTTTATACTTTCATAAAGCAAAAAATGGTGCTGTTTTTTGCAGCTTAGAAAAAAAAAACATCCAAGGGTTGAAAACTTTTCACTCAATGAAATTGTTTATTAAAGTAACAAACACACAATAATGTTATCACCCAATTTATTTTGTTTAGAAATAACACAAAGTCAAGAATAAAAAAAAATTCTATTAAATTTTGCATTCATTAAACAGTTATTTAGAAAAGTTTTAAGCAACATTCATTTAGATAATTGAAGAATTTTTGATTAAACACAAAAAAAGATTATTCCTTTTATAAAATTGCTCCCCCTCCTTAAAATTTTTTTTATTTAGATATTTTTTTCTACATATTTAATAACAATTATTTTTTTAAAATATTATTTTATTTTAGAACCTATGCAATTTAATGCATGAGACAGGAGCCTCTTACCATCTATCAGTCAGTCCTGATGAAATCTTAAAGTTATTTAATACAATGAGAGAGATTTTTGATGCTATTAAACAATTTTAAAAAGTGAGTTAAAAGTTTGGGTAGTAGAATAGCCTATTTGTAAATGATAGAAAGAATACTAAACATTTATTTTTGGATAGCAGGATGTGAAAGAGAATCAAAATAAATTACATCATAAAATGAGGTAAATATAAATGTGAAGAAAGTAAAGAAGGTAGAAGCATTTTGATATGATGACAAAAACTATGAAAATGGACATTGGAACTAATAAAACAATTTTTATTAAAATGGGAAGAAATAAGAAAAAATTGTTAATCATAGTAGAACTATTTAATGATTGCATATTGAAAAAAATATAGTAAAAAGAAAAAATTAAATGTTTTTACTATGATATAAAAAGTTTTATAGGGAATAAATGTGTAATTTGCTTAATGAGCTCTCTGGAATATATTTTATGAGTAGATATTGTTGATAATAATTAAAGAGAAACCATTTTGCACACATAATAAATGCAACTTGTTCAATGACTATTTTGAGTACTTTAAATCGTGTTTGCTGTCGATTAATAGTCTTGCAGCTTGTGACCATAGAGCTTTATGGAAAAATATTTAAGTAATAGTTAAATTCTTAAAAACAAGGCAAATATTACATAGATAGTTAAGGTAAATACTTACTTATTTATTTACTTTTTAAATCTTATTGCATGGATTTGAGAAGTAAATCCAGGATTTCATCTAATTAAAAAAAAAAAAAAATGCAAATGCTATTTTGCCCGCTATGATAAAACATAGCATAATGCAAGCTGACCCAAAACAATAAAAAAAAGGAATCAAATATCTCAAATGAAATACTTCAGGCCATATCTGATCAATCTAATGAAAATTATAACTCTGTTCCACAAACTCCTACTAATATTTCACCAAATAAATCTGTTTTACCAAACAAGCAAACAAACGTTCTCATGAGCCTAGAACTAGTCACTGAAATTACCGAGTCTGAGTGTGATATGTCAGATCATTCCCACAACAATCCTATAATTACTCTAGCACAAGATACTTTAGAACAAAATACCAATAATGAGCAATGCATGCTCAAACATTCTCAAAATAATCCATTAAATCAAATCTTAATGCAAAACTCAAATATGAGTCAAATGCGGACATTTAAACATAAAGTGGAACAAACTACAGCTTACGTTAGTTCACTACATCACAAAACTCAAGGTGATACAGTAATAACAATAGACTCCCCTGAATATACTAAGCCCAAAGAAATATATAGTAGCTTTAAGTATAAAAGTAATTGTTCCCCAAAATGTGTTTCTCCCAGAACCAAAAATGTTAAAAAAAAAATCTTAACTCCGATAGCGATAAAAATATGACAAGTTCAGAAAGCGATGATTGCTATTCTGCCATAACATATGAATCAGAAGACTCTGACCCTCAAAAACAAATATCTATTAATAAAAAATACTTACAACATTTTCATAACAAAAAAGCAAATAATATTAAACATAATAAAGTTAAAAAATCCACAAATAATAAAGAATCAAAAAATACAAAAGTCCAGAGCCTAAACCACAACACTGGCCAAATGGACAATTATGTTCATACCGAACATGGCTCATTGGGTCCACAGAGATCTACAGAATCAAACCCTCAAACAAAATATAAACAGCCAAAAATAGCACAAGATACAATAATGCAATTTAAAAACTAAAAAAAACAAACAAATTGAAACACAAGAAAAAACTATGTTTAAAGTAAAACCTATCTCCGATAGTGATATAGAAAGTTCTAGATATTCCAGCTCAGAATTTGACTTGGACAATGAGGCCTATGAAGCCATTGACCTTAAAACAGAATTAATACAGAAACAGCATAGTTCATATAATAAATCGAATAAAATTAATAATAAAACTCCAAAATGTTACTATCCAAAAGAAAAAGCTTCAATTAGCAAAGATACAGATAAAAAACAAAAAAAACAAAACAAATGGCAAGTAAAGCTGAAAATAATTCCACTCAATCAGAAATTGCTCCTGATTGTAGAGCTAACAACAACAATAAATCAGCATCTTTTCAGCATAATGATATAGCAACTGATACGTCATACTTTAGAACTTAATTCTGGTGTAAATGATGAAAATCTCCCCTCAAATACAGCAGCAAATGAAAACTATTTCGGTTATATCGTAAATCGATCACACAAATCTTCAGAAATTAATTATGACTCAGATATTGACCATCCAAAGACACAAACCATCTCAAATGACAACACAGGTCTCCCTATATCAACCCCCAAAATTCCTATGTTAAATACAGATAACCGTACATATGAAAGTCAAAAACTCTCACCAGAGGTGAAAAATGGACACTCACTTGAAACAGCCAAAATCAGCGATAATAATAAAAATCTAGGTTGTGAAAGGAACTACAACATCAATTTCCCATCACTAAACCAAAACAACACACCAAACACACCACAACAGAATACTAACACCACAAAAAACAATCATATGCCAATATCTCCAAAAATAATAGCATATTCCAGGTAAATGCAATCTGAAAATTTCTTAAGAGTAACACATCGCCAACTTATAAACAAAATATGGACTCAGATACAGAAATTAATTCTGACCCAAACTACATGATGATTGATCTGATGGAACAATCTACTGATTTCACACAAATGCAAAGTCACAGTAGCTATGATGATGAAATATTCAACACGCAAAACTTTGATGAGGAGCAATACAGTGGCCTAACATACAGATTCAATCAGACTATACAGCAGTGATAAAAGTCTGATTCTGGCTGTCACGACAGCAGTTGCTCTCTCTCATTAAATTTCCATTTGATGACCTATGTAACATGATCAAGAATTCAAGCATAGCAGATACAATCTACAAGATATCTAATCATCCAAACGATAGATACATTGCCATAGAATTCACCAGCTGGGCGAATAGAAATGTATTTAAAGACACACATAAAACCCTTAATAACCTATTCATTTGTTACATAGACTTAAACTGGGCTAATGCCTTGTCTGGCAGAATCAAGAACTGCATACATGGCTTAGATGAGAATAGACTACAAGAAATACTGTCACCCTTTGGTAAGGTCAACAGATTCAAATACCTGCCACAAAACAAAGCTGGGTTACAGATTTTTTCAAATATGGCCTCATTTGAACTACACCTAAAACAAGGCAGTAACCCAAGTAATATTCCAATAGTGGTTAAATGCATGGGACAACCAATGATTCTAACTTTTTTAGGCATAAGGCCTCAATGCTTCTACTGTGGTCTAAGAACACACCTTATCAGAGATTGTGTTGCAAGGTTCTGTGAACTATGTGGCATCAAAAAGAACAGATATCACAAATGCAGCCAGCAGATTAAATACAATGCAAAAAGTGTTGCTAATCAGACCAAACAATCACCCAACCAGTCAACAGCTGCAGAACAATTTAATCAAATGAATGAACAATACAGAATTACTCAAAAACCATCCAAGAAATCCTATCAGAAATCATGTCAAACTTACTCAAACACTCCAAAACAACAAAATAAAAATAACTATAATACAAACTCCAATCAAAACATAAATAAGCAAACCATCTTAAATAAAACTAATCATGAAACAGACAACAAACCTCCCAAAAATACTATCCAAAACAGATCATTTGAAACTGAATCTGATCCTTCTAAAATAACAAAAGTAATACCTACTCCTAAACATAAGAATAGTCAAGACCCTGGTCTGTCTAACAACCAAAATCAGACAATGCAATTAAATAAATACAACAGAGAACAAACCAACAAACTCAGCCTAACAAATGAAAAAAACAGAAATGGATACTTCAAATCAAAACCCCCAAAATAAAAGAAAATCTTCATGAATAAAGAAAGTTAGTTCAGAAAATGATACACAAATAAAACATATACTAACAAATGCACAAAATCAAGATGCGTCACACAACACAAATTCATATGGAAAAGTGCCAGCTGCAGAGAAAAAAATGTAGAAAAGCAACAGCTGAAAACTACCTTTCTCCACATAACAACAAAGATAAGCCAGATTCAGAACAAAGACTATATCCTCCATTCTACACCGATAACCTATTACAAGACTCACTGCCAATAAATATAGATATATCTCATGAACCAGGAAAAAATCAGACTGCGGTAGATAATAGTGCTACAATTAACCACATTTATGAAATGTAAGATTGTTGGCATGAATGTCAGGGGAATAAACACCCCTTCCAGAATATATGTCATAAGGCATTGGTTCAAAATTCACTCTCCCCACATTTTATTTCTTGGTGAGGCCAGGTTCCACTCAGAGTCCAGCCAGAAGATTATGGAGGTGCTTGAAGGTCTTGGTTTCACAAAACTCACAATCAACTACACAGCTGCTGGTGGAGTTGGTGTGCCAGATCCACCGAATTAGTAGTAGATAAGCAAAAGACTAATAATTTCAATTTGCATCAATGCTGATGGGTGAATGGTAAAGCTAAATCGGTTTACTTATTTAGCAGAAGATAATCAATATACAAATGGTCCAAGACTGCTGATGATGTGTAAAACATAATTTTTTCTGTCTTTTATAGGCATGTAAACATTATTTTTCTTAATAAAAGATTTTGAGATTAAATCGTGTTTGCTCAAAGAACTTAGCTTAAACAAAAGTATTTTTTTATTTATTTAAAATGATAACTATTTGTCATGTCGCATAAAGATATTTATAATTTGATATATTATGAGTTGTAAACAAAAAAGAGTTAAAACTCTTAATTTACAAATTAATATCTTTTTGGTGTTATTTAAAAAATAAACTCAAGATATTTAAATGACTTTTATTAATTAGACAATAGAGATTTAATTGTTAAATTGAATTGTGCGATTTAAAAAAAAATAGTATAAGTTTACTCTAACCCAGGGTGGACATGTATGAGGACAATGAGAGTCGCATTCAGTCTTTTCACAAATTGTAAAGAGCCACAACATATTATTATTATTTAGGTACACAAAAGTAAATACATATAGTCAATTTTATTTAACTTAATTAATATGATGGCATATTATACACAAGTTTTAAGTGCTGTATAAAGTATATAAAAATATAATTAAGAGAAATAAATAAAATACAAAATAATTATTTCAAAATTTTAATAAAAAAACCCTATAATAATAAAAAATCATTAATAAAAATAATAGCATTTAACAAGACTTTTAGTCAAATCTTTGAAATTTGGCATATAATTTGTTAAACATGTTTGCAGAAATTCTGTGAGATGCTGATTGGTAAATGCAGAATACAATAATTTACAGCAATATGTTATACACAAAAATTGAAATTAGATGGAAAGCAGCTTTAAGTGTGAGTATTTTGATTTTGATGCAAGTTTTGAAAATTTAATTAGAGAATTAGATTTGTGATGTATTTACAATGCCTGATCCTCTTTCATCTCTAATAACTCCAATTCTCCAGTCACTTTTTTAAAAACATTGGAAATTCATCTTCAGTAATATCTCAAATAAATGGGTTCACAAAATATGCAAATGTAGATTTAAAATGTTTAAAATCTTCAAACCTACATTTGAAATCTGCTTTCAATCTTTCCAATTAGTCTTTATATTTGTCTAATTTTTCTTCTTTGATAGTAATTATATTTGCTTTTACTCATAGAGAATATTAAATATTCTGAACTTAAGATCATGCACACAAAGCCAATGTTTAGCTTAAAACTAAATACAGTTTGTAGCAAATCACTACTCATGGTTTTCTCTCTTTGTAGAGCCAAATTAAATGTTTCCAAATGTTCCATAATGTTTGTAAGGAACATTAAGTCAGAAAAACAAGTTTCATTTTATAATTCTGGTTAATTTTTTTTTTTTTCTTTTAAAAGTGTTGTGATAAGGTTTAGTTCCACAAAACCACTCAAAACATTGTTAGTTGACAGCCATCTTATAACAGACTAAAAGAAGATCTATCACTGACTAATTCATCTGTTTCATTATTTAAATCTTTTAAAAAGTTATTAAATTGATGAAGTGCTTTGGTATTTGTTTTAATTAAATTCACAATCTGTAAAACAATCTTCTGCACATTTTGTATTTTAAGAACCTTTCTATGAGATGCTTACAGTGAATTATATAGTGAAAAGGGACAAAATGTGGAATTTTGGATCAATGTTTAAAAGCCCAATAAGGTTTTTCCATATAATTGCAGGAATTAATTTGTCACAACTTACAACTTTATCATGAGACAATCCATACCTGTTCATTACCTCATCAAGCACATTTTTGACATCAATACTGCATTTTTGAAATTGACTTCAGCAAGTTGTTTCAGTAAGAGCTAGTAGGTCTAACATTTCTTTTTTCATATCTACATCTGCAGATACATAACCCACAAAAACAGCCAATTGTGGAATATCCTGAATGTCCAGACTCAACAAGAGCTTAATTAAATGTTGTACAGTTTTTTACATTACACATCAAACTATTTTATTAATTTATGCAGATTTGTATTACTTGGATCCAAAACTTTAAACACTTCTTCTAAGTTTCTTTTAATAAATTTTTCTTCTACATATGAACATTTGGCATAAGCAATATCCCAAGCTACAAAAAAACTAGCTTTGTTGGCTCTGTCATCTTTGTTGCTTATGAAAACCTGATTGCACAGTTTTGAATTATGTGGCTATTGAGTTGAAAGGTAGGGATGACTTATTTCTTAACTTTGTACTTTCAATTGTAACTTTACAAAGAAGGCACAACTTTTTATTATTTTCAATAAAAGCATAATTTTCTACCCATTCTTTCTGAAAGCTTTTATTTTCTTGTTCGTATTTTTATTTTTTGATATTTTCTGAAGTTACGTTAATAAAAAATTTAAGTAAATTTATATCGAAAGTCTGAAATTCAAACAAAATACATAAATAAATAATTAATTAAAATGTCTAAATATTAATTCTTATTTTAAAAGATTCGTAAATGGTGCAACAAACTATCAAAGAAATAGGACTTTTTAAAATAAAATAAGAATAAAAAAATAATTTAGAATAATTAAAAACAAATTTCGACTATATTTCTAGTAGATATTTTCCGTATAATTCTTAACGTCTGTTTCATTATTATTTACCCCCAAAAATAGAAACAACATAACCCAAATCAAACAAATGCTTTCCAGTTTTATTTCAAAAAGTTTTTTTTATATAATTGTTAAAAAAACACGAAACTCTAATTATAAATAATTAAAACAATTTTCTTAACTTGTACACGTCTTTGGAAAGCTTGCGCCGGCACCGCAGACAAATTACACATCATAAACAAATTTAAATTGCTTAATAAAACAATTTACATATCAGATTGTTTGAAAAAAAAAAAATGAAATGAAACATTTAGTTGATAGGAAAACTATCACTAAAATATACAATCACAAAATTGCACAAATCATAAATACACACATGTGATCACTTCGTATGCACTTGTAGTAATTTTTATACGATTAAGGTAGATGACATTAACGTCCTACTTTGCCAATATATATGAAAATGGTATGCGTTACATATATGATGTAATTTGTAATAAAATAAGTAACAGATTTTTTTGATAAAAATTTATATTACAAATTTTTGTACAATTAAAGAGAAATTCTGAAATAATAAAAATAAAATCGGATTTCAATGGGAACCACACTTAGCTTGCCTAAGAACCGTATTTGCCCACCGTTGCTCTAAACAAATAGTAAATTTAATTTATATCAAAAATTTATAATTTTTTAAATAAACTGATTTAATTAAAATTGATAATGTTTGAAACAAATTAAAATTCTAATGACAATTATTTCAATATATAAATGTATACACCTACTAGTAAATGAAAAAAAAAAGCACGCATTGCATCTCTTTAGTGCTAAACTTAAATATTTTAATATTTCTTATAACTATAATGGATTTAAAGAAATTATCATGTTAATTTCAAAATTCATTCATCACTCGGTAAAACAGAAAATCATAGGCTCTGTTAGAACCTAAAACACTTATTCCACATAGTATTATAGCAATAGCAATTTATTACGTAAATAGTGAATTTTTATTTATACAAGTGAAATATACCTACACAAAAATTAATTCATATTCTGCTAAGCCCTAATTGAACACAAACAATTTAAATAATTATAGTTTCTTTGATTTTAAATATAATGCAATAAGCACATGAGAACAACAACAACAAAGCACATATTATAATAATATATTAACTAATTATATTATTGTTATATTTTAAGTTACTATTTATTCTTTAATCAAAATATGCTTCTAATTTGATTTTTTACTTTTTTATAATGTTCAATGGGTAAACTGTAAAATAGTTTAGGAACATAGTGATTTCTTATTTTATTTCCATATTTATTACAAAATTTTGCTATTATGTGTAAAATTATTTTTCTTAAACGCATTTCAAATTATTTTACAAATAATTTTTTTCTATATATATATAATTTCATCAACTTACATATCTAGTCATGTACACTGAAGTGTTTCAACTTTAGTTTACACATCTGAAATAAATATTAAGTTCTTAAAATCAAAGAAATTCAAAAAGTAGCTCTCTTTAACTTCAAAAGAGAAGAAAAAAATATATTGTACATTAATTTTAAACTTTATTTAATTAGTAAAAAAACCGATATAATTATTAGATTGGAAATAGATATTTAATTTACTGTAGACGACAGACCAGTACTGAATTTAAGTTAATTAATTTTTTTTTTCATATATATTATTTTTTTTTTAACTCTGAGCAAAACAAAGAGACTCTAGAGTCCAAGAGTACAGAAAAAATAATAATAGTGAGTTTGTTAATGTTAGCTATCAAAATTTTTTTTTTATCATTTCCACATTGTTAAAACATATTTTTTTTCATAATTTAACATTTGTTCTCTCATAAATATTAAATAATTTTTTTTAAAATTGAGTAAAGAAACTTGGTTATTTGTAAACTTATATCTGAAATACTATAGCAAAAAATAAAAATTAAAAATAAACATTTTTGTATTATGCATGAATTCAAAACTATTCAAAACAAAAAATATTTATCAGATTTATTTAAGACTTACTATGTCATTAAGATTCGTTTTAACTCTTAACTACATACGATAAAACCAAGCAAGGTCATTTCAAATAGTCAGCATTGTAAAGAATTATCTCATTTAAGCAATCAGAAATAAACAAAAATAAATAATTTCCAGCAAAGCATTATGTATTTGAAAAACATGTCTGCACTTTGTTTTGCATGCTATGAATGAAATTGTAGGAATGAATAAACATTTATTATTGATATTTTAATAAAATGTAAAAATGTGCCTAACAACAATTTTAAAATAAGGTGGTAGTAGTATTTGAATTCAATGGTCTATCAATAGCGCATATTAAAAAATGTAATTAACTGGATTAAGATTATTTTCAATTAATTTAGAGCATATTGTACCGGTCAGAATTGTATGTTAATTTAACAAGGTTTAGAATCTAAGCAAAAGTACCCTAAATCCACTCATGCCCGAGATACACAGGTCAGGAGCAATCATGAATTCTGCCCTATTTGCTCTTCTCTAAAACTATAACTTTATTAACAACACTTCTGATGATAATCTGAAATTTCATTCATTCTGGTCCCAAAGACACAGCAGAAAAACACGAGATCTATAGGGTAATTAATGTAATAAATAATATCAAATCTTGGCTCAATCAAATATCTTATATAAAGGAAAATCTATAAGACTAAATAAATTGCACACAGCTAGCATTGCAAAAGAAACATGAATTATAAAATTAGTATCCATCCAGAATGAGCAAAGACAGAATAACTCAGAAATAAATGTTTATTTAAGATAATGTTATAACTTCTAAATAAGATTAATATTATTTATAAATATTAAATGGAATTCAATGAATGAGATTCAGTAAGACACAAACGAATGAGTAATTATTAAAACATAATAATTTAATAAATATAAACAATTTAATTTACATTAGAAAAACATAGCACAGATTTAATGCGGTTTACTTTGCATATAAGCAACTGATTTAGTATGCTAATAAGTTATAGATAATAATAAATCAATGTTATCAATGCTGTAACAATTACTTTAAAGTAATGATAAGGGTGTTTACAAATTCATCTCTAAAGAGAGTTTTACTCTTGATATGATACTTAATAATTTATTGTTTATGAGCATATTTGGACCTGTACAAATGAGGAATGGGTTAGCCTAAATTAACTTTACTATGACAATCCTAAAATATTCGACTAATTATAAAATGAGTGGTTTACAAACATCACTGCGCTACGTCTTATAGTTAATATGAGAACTATACATAAACGAACTCGCAGTGCTGACTTATAATAATAGCGTAAAATGGAGAAGATGTCCGTCTTTAGACTGGAAAACTTTATCACATATATGATTCCACTTGTATTTATCACAAGGCTATATTCGAAAATATGAGTGGTAAGGATTCCATGGCACGCCCTCCAACGTGTCACATGCAGAGCCTTAATACTCTAATGCTTATCTTGAAATCGGTTATATCAAACTTCATTCCTATACGAGTTACGTGAAGAAAATCCGGATTTCGGATGAGTAAATATGATAAAGCAAAATATAATTCTTTAAATGCTAACATAAGTAAGCAACGCGAATATAGCTTAAGTCTTCAATGACTAATGAAATAATTTAAGCTTATATAAAGCAATAATAGCATGCGTAACGCCATGATAAAATAATAACCCACTCAGCATCGTACGTATAACTTTAATAAATTTAGGATGTCGAATATAGAAGAGGGAAAAATATTATTTTCCTATTTAACAAGTCCAAGTATTTTAAACGACAAAACATTATAAGCAATTTAACTTTTAATGGCATATAAATAATAAATAGTTATTAAGTATATTAATAATCAAGTTTATTAAAAGAACATAAATTACATTTAAATATCGATAGTGATATGATTTTTAAACAATCCGCTATTAACCATAATTTCAAAATATTTAACCGAGCGAGCAGCGTTCAATAATAAATTTTACGTTTAAACTATTTAAACATTCCAAAATATTAGAATGATGATTGAAATAATATAAGTTCGCTAGATTAAAACATTAGCATACTAAAACTAATTTAATAAGAGATATATTTAAAATAAGTTTTGCCGCATGAAATAAAATAATTAGAGTGTGAAACTTTAAAACTAATGATAGGTTTAAAGTACATAATTCTGTGCTTAGCGTTTCAAAGAACGAGTTGAAAACTTAAGAGAAAATCATAAATTTAATGATAATTAATTTTACAGTCATTTACCAAATAAATAAAAGTTACATTCTGATTACAATTAAGATTTAGGACAGGAATGAAGTGAGGAAAATTAAGAGTTTATTCTTAGGCAAAACGGATTACCTTTATTATTTATGGCGGCCATTTAAGATAACTACACGAAGTTTGAACACGAAGGCACAATATTAATAAAATAATGGTAGGCATCTTCCAATATTCTTTTATAATTAAGCACAACAGTTTTCAAGCAGCGATGGCATAGCAGGGAGGCAGGACAGAGGCGATTTAAGATCAGGGAGGCAAATTCCTTTTACTCACAGTCCATTTTATTACCACTCTCTACACAAATACCAGAGAGAAGAGAGATTTGAACTCCTTTTGCGCGTTTCTAGAACTTCTGCTCCTCCTATGCTTGAAATTTAGCAATATTGGAAGATGTAAACAATACGTTCCAGAAAGCAGATTATTTAAACGTATTTTTGACATTTTAAAATTGTAATAATATTTTTTTAAGAATTTCTGGCATTGCTTTAGCTCTACATTAATTGTATTTATTTTTATATCTGTAATACATATACGCACATACACAATTATTTAAATGAAGGGAATTTACAAGCTTGAAAATAAAATATACTTAAGCTAAAATAATAATTTAACTGGTTACACATAACCTTTTTCTTAAATAAACAAGGTGGAAGTGATATGTGTATATGTGCGTGCTTAACATTCCTGGATGACCAAATAAACACATAAACAGGTTCAAACCCTACTTTAAAGGTATGTAATGTCATCAGACAGTGAAGTTAAATATGTACCACAGATTTACCACTTCAATATCCAGAATGTATATGAAGCTATTTTCCTTAATATAGTTTTAACATTTTGCAGAAAATAAGAATAATTTATACAATAATATATGCACAAATGCTATATTAAAAATTATTAAAGCATGTATAAAATTTTGTAATTCAGAAAGAGAGAAAAAAAGAGTGAACCTACGCATGAAACATTTTATTTATTTTTTCTTTTAAAAATAAAAAAAAATATAAAAATAGAGGAAACAATATTCTTTTTAATTTATGCATTTAGTCTACCTAAAAAGAAAGAAACACTATAACTATTTATTAATTAAAACAGACCAGCATAAAAATAATTATTTCATTTGATAAATGCGCTTGATCTAACACAATTGATTTGATTATATGACAAAAGTTTCAACTTTTTTTGTTTTATTATTTAAAAATGTATGTATATATTACATATAAAGTTTGGTGAGCTCCAAAGTTGTTAGTAATTGGCATTAGAATTGTTTATTTATGCAAAAAGAACATATGAGAGTTTAATAATATTTAAATATTAACGTATTGCTACTTAAGATGGCGGAATACGCCGAAGCTGTCTATAGCAAAGAATATTAATCTTCAATTTTATATAGGCATTTTTTAAAAATTTTGTACTTTTATTCTAGTGGATTGTTTTATATATATATGAATTTGTGGGTAATGTTTAATATTATATATATGGTGTAGTTTTTGTAGTTCTTTACACTTGAGAAGTCTGCTTGTAGCAGTGACACCTTTGGTTATGTTTTACTATTATTTCTTGGCTGGTTGGTTGAATTTTGGATTTGGGATAATTTTAATTATATATATATATATTGTGCCATTACAATTTAGTCACTAGCTAAATTTATAGTAATGTGCATGTAGAAAAGGTAAACCAAAATCATCATCACATTTTTATATAACCATAAAGGAAGTTTCAGGGCACCTAGTTCAAACCCTACAAGGTCCAGTTCTAAAAGCTTTAAACAGAGAGAGAGTGGGTCAAAAATGATATGCTTTACTTGTTTGTGTGTTAATAAATCTCAAAAAGAGCAGTACACACATTTAATATTTAAAATTTTAATTTTTCTTTAAAAAGCAAAGTTATAACGCATACGTATAGGCAATGTATGTGTAAACTATTTAATTGTTTTATATTTCAAATATTCAACATTTTAACTTTCTTTAAAACTAACCTATGCTTGATCAATTCTAATATCTTATTCTATACTTCTATTTTCTTTTCTATAATTGTAATTGGGATTTAAAAGTTACAAATTTAATTAAATAATAGGGTTATAATTCCTAAGCTAGCAATTATATTATTTAATGTTAATGAATGATTTGAAATAATGAAGGATGTGTGTACATTACATACAGAAATTTACATTTATTAAATATTGAAAGAAAAGGAAGGATTAAATCTGTCAAATTATTTTTTTTGTACAATTTTATGTTAAAAGAGGAAATCTGTTTAATCAGATATCTATCTTTGTAGCAATTTTGTTTTTTATGATTGTTACTTTGGGAGCTTAATTTGGGTGGGAACTCTAATTTTGAAATTGTCTTATCTTAAGATCTAAAGATGAAGCTCAAAGATTTGAAATATTACCTAGATGTAAAAAAAAAAGAAAGGAAATAAGGATTAAGTCTATTTTTTTTTAAAAAACAAAAGTGTCTGGAAAAAGGATTAAACTTTTCAGTTGAAAAATAATTTAGTTGAAAATAAATTAGAGATCTAATTAAAATGAATTTGTCCAAAAATAGCAAGTGATGCTATCTCTGATTGGTTAGGTTAGCTAAAAATTGGATATAAAAAGCTGTCTTGAATAATTATTATTGTGATTATGATTCAGATTATTAGACTATTAAATTGAATGTTGAAAATATAAGAAATGGCCAGCTAGAAAAATTATATGTATGTCCCATCTTTGCCGACCATCTGGGGGAAGCTGCACATCACATAGGAAAGAAAAGATGTCTTGTCTAAAATAATATTCTACACCTTTCAACTGACCAGAGAAATAAGATGTTTTTAATAGAAGGAAGAAAGCATTCACCTGCATTCGATGAAAGATGAATTAATCTACTGATAAATATTAATCATCAAGTCCAATTAATTGTTCCAGCAACTGATTTTAAACTCAAGAAAATTTATAAATGTGAAAACAACCGCTGTATTTCATCCACTAAGAATCATGATTGACAGGAAGAGAAGAAAAATTAATATGATTTCCAAATTGTCCACTAAAGCAAATAACCTCAATAGAGTCATCATCATCAAATAGTTATACACCTCAAGAAAGAGATTGTTCTCACATAAAACAGAAATGGTAGCTGCAGAAATATAGACATTATACAAGACAACTTTGAACCCTTGGAAATTTGCCACAAACAAAAGATCGGTAATATGACTTTTTATATCTATTTTCTTTATGATATCAGAGTCTTAATAAACATTTTAGCAAAAAAGTGGTATATTTTATTTAAAGAACTTTTAAAGACTATTCAGATCGATTAAAAACAAGAATGTCTTACTAATAATAACTTTGAGCTTCATAAATGATCTTGAATGTATCAAAATTATTTGTTTATTAATTTTACAGTTATGAAATATGTGTAAAACAATTTTTTTATGGTATTATGATTTTAGTTTTAACTAATATATTATTATTATTTTGGTTTTAAATAATATTTTGTTATTATGGGATAAAACACGCACATACATAATAATATTTTTATATGTGTATAATTGTGAGTGAATGTGAAATAATGAGTAGTATTAGAATATTAGATTATTTTGTTTCAAGTTAAGTATAGCATTTCAGAGGTAGAAGAGCGGGGGAGAAAATAATTTAAAACTTGTTTCTAAAACTTGCTCTTTCAATTCTATTAACATTTTTTTTAACATTCTACTTACATGTTAGATTTAAAGTATGTGTGCTAATGAGCAGATAATATTTTTTCTTGAAATACTTTTCTCATGGAGTGAAAATCATGGTCAATGTGACATCCCACTTAATACAATATACATTTGAAGGGAAAGGGGGAAGAACTTGAAATTAATCTGAGGATTGTTATATAATCAATTATTATCATTATTATTATTCATGTCAATTTTCATGTTTATCTAGAAATTTTTATGTATATGTTAGAAATGCAGTAATAAATATTAGTTTGTTTTATTAAACGAGGCGTATATATTTCATTAAGTGTAGTCTTTGTTAAGTGTGAACATTCATCATCATCAGTGGTTGAATATCAGTTATTTAAGATATAAGTAAATATGCTAAAATTAAGCAATAATTATGAATTTCTTTATAAAAATTAGTTTTATGTTTACGTTTAGTCCTAGAGCTGTAGTTGAAACCCTTGTCATTATCATTATTATTATCATCATCATCATCGTCATCAACATTTTAATTAATGAGCTGTTTAACTGTTTAAAGGCCATAAATAAATATTGATTTTATAATAATTAGTGATTTCTTAGTATTATTATAACCACATCCCGTCATATATTTCATGCAAGGATGAGTGAATTGCCATCCTAAATTAGTTATATATAATCTGAGCTAGTAAACTTATAAAAATGTTGAAACACATTTGTTATGCTAAGATCTAAGAAATGATTTATGTCTAATATACTCCACTTTGGTTTGAAGATGTTTTACTTTTGCCTAAATATTAGTGCATATAGTGATATGGCTCAAAAAGCAAAATATCTCATTTTTAATTAGAAATAAAGTACCAAAAGAGGGGATTCAAACCCGGTACATGTGAAAGGTTATTAGATATAACCGTGTCTAGATTCAGATAATCTAGTGGTGCCCTGCTATACCATATTTACTTAGTATTTGTTTAAACATGCACTTAACCTCAAACCAAGAAATGAAAGTGGATAAGATTACTGTCTGTATACCTGAGTTATATTTTATTGAATTACTAGTGTACTCACCTCATGTGATTTCATATATCTGAGTTATAATACTTGTTATTAATAATTTGCTTATAATTATTGATAGTGGGATATCTTGAGAAATCCAACGTTATTTTAAATATTATGATCTTATATATTGTAGACTACTCAGGTATGGAAATAGTTATTTGATCAACCTTTAATTTGGTTACAATGAACTCCTTTACTTATTTCTTTTGAACCTTTACTTTAACAATGTATACAATATATATATATATATATATATATATATATATATATATATATATATATATATATATATATATATATGTATGTAATCTGGAGTTTTATGATACAGTTTCCTGTTGAATAAGATTATTTTAAATGTTGAAATATTTTTTATCCTCTTTAAAGAATAAAAATCAGTTTTTTTTTAATGATAAAAATCATGACCAATGTTTCATAAATTTAAATTGAGAAAAGAAACTTTACTGTTTAAATGTCTACTACAATTAAAAACATTTCTCAAATAATACAAAAATATTTTTATAAACAATATTTTTGATATTATTTTCATCTTCTAAATTAACTATTCTTTTTTGCAATAATATTAATTTTATTGGCATTAATATTAATTTTTATTCAGATATTAAATTAAGCATAAAAATTTATATATAGTTTGTAAAAAATTGATATAAAATAAGTACATTTCTTAGTTAGAATGTTAATATAATATTTTAAAGATATTTTTTCATTTATTATCATTCCGAAATATGTAATATAATTTACCTAACATGTGCATGTAAATGTAGATTACATTTTTTTATATTTCATATGAAAACACATTAATAGACATTTGTTTTTTTTGTTCATTTATATAAAATTTTTTGCCAAAGCACTAAATGGAAAAATTTGTTAAAGCTTTTTTTTTTTTTTGACAATTTTTAACTCAAATAATAATATAGAGGGCAAGTCACTCAATAGTAATTCTAATTCGGATAATATTTAATTTAATATTAAGTATTTTGGTACAATATTATAATCTAAAAGTGTTCATAATAATTTAAACATATACAGACCAGAATAAAGATGGTAATAAATTCTAATGAGTTTGAATTTACTGAATTTAATCTTTATGTTTTAGATACACTCGAACATAAAGATATCTTTGCAGTTACAAAAAAATGAAGCCTCAACAAGTTATGCAGATGTAACAAAATTATCAGAAATATCACGGGTAAAATCAGATAAATATAAATAAAAACAAATAAAAAAGCAAAAAATATTGTGAAGAACTCTAATAATAATAATCCTCCATCTGGGTTTTGTCAATCTATAATTAACGACCTAATGAATCTAGACATTTTTTCCAATAATTCTGAAATGTACAGGAGAATTGGTTGAAAGAAAATATTAAAAACATATCTGAAAGATTCAATTTATCTATTGCAGAACATCTCTTTAAATCATTCAAAAGATTCTTTACTGATCGTTTGGTGGTTCTTACTGGTATAGATAAAAACCGTTCTTTGTTTCACATTCCATAAGACTTACTAGACAATACTTTAAGTTCCTATAATACGTGGGGGTTTATAGAATAGCTGAGCATTGCAATCCAAGATACTTAGTCATTGAGTTTTATAAAGAGGATCAAGGAAATTAATTTAAAAGGGAAATTATAACTCTCAGCAATTATGCTCTTACAAAAGTGAATGAACATAAGGAAAACTATAATACAGGTCTCATAAAAAATATGTACTTAAATTATAAGATAGATGATTTTAGTAAAGTAATGCAATTATTTGGTGTAGCAGTAGGTTTCCAAGCAATTTACCCCTAAAGAATATTCCAGTTTCAGTACATGGTAACACGTGAATTCAAAATAAGATTGCATAAAAACATAGATCTTGATAATATTCCAACACAAGTGAGTCTTCAAACATCTACCATTTGTTAATAACTAGAGGGCTCAAACATCAATGTTTTCACTGCAAGAGACAAAGACATAAGTAGTGTATGCCCAAAACTTCATTTTCAGCAGTGTAATATAATAGCAACTCCACTACATCAATGTCCCAAAAAAGATGATTGTTTTAATAAATTCAAAATCATATTTAATTGATAAAGTAAATACAACCTTGCAGTCAAAAAGTTTGATAGAAGATAACATTGCTGATATTATTCCTAATATCAATTAAGAGTATACTAATTTTCAGAAAGATATAAACCAAAAAACGAAAAACATAAATATAAACAAAGATCTATTAGAATAAACTCTACAAAATATATTACTTAATAAAATTTCTAGTGAATAATAGATACATTCAAAGACAAATCTTATAAAGATAAAAATAGATATCAATTCACATATCACCAAATAAAAACCAAATCGTTCTGCCCTCCCTCTCCTCCCAAAAAAAAAAAAAAAACGAGAGAAAAAAAGTATCTCTGATTATAATGAATGTGAATATAAAGACTCCTCAATTAGGGAAGGAAAAAATGAAACAATCAAGATATAGATATAGAATTATTGACAGATGAAAATACATCTATTACTGATGAAATAAATCATTCATATCATAATGGATCTTAATGTAACATAATATCAGACCATGATTCTGAGGATCTATCTCTTTCTTAGAAAAAATGGAAAAACAATAATCTGGATAAACATCACATTGACAGATGATTTAAATTCTTATAATAATTTAGGATTCATTCTGTTTTGACTAGTTATAAACATGTCAACTATATAATGGATTAACTTTTTACTTTATTTAATAAATGCTTTTTAATACCAGAGGTCTAAACTCTGTAAAAAATCCAACAATCTTATTAAATAGTACAATTTGTTAAATCACATATATTAGATCTTCTTGAAATAAAAATATACAGTAATTCACAATTAGATCCATGTAATTACTTGCATACTTTAGGTTGCTCTTTATTCTTAAGAACTTCTTTACTTCATCAGAAAGTACTGGGGTTATCATAAATAAATAATCTCATTTTAAATGTATAAAATTTTATATATTATCTCTAATATCTTAATAATTAATTTACACTATCAAGCTATAATTCTCAATATAGTTTTTGTATATGTATGTACCTCTAAGTCTAACTATAATAAAATTCTTTTTTCTATTCATCCCTTCAACCAGTTCTAATACTAGAAGATTTCAATATGACATGATAAATTTACTACAAAATGGAGTCATACAATAAACTTCTTAATAATGAGCATTGAAGGTCTATTATATAATGACTCAATCTCATTTAATAATGACAGACATTCATCATTAATAAACTTAATCTTTTACTTACCAATACTTCATCACTAAACCACTCTTTTTCTTATAAATCTCTATTTTTCAAATTATTTAGAATTAATGGTTTCTCTAAAATGTAATTTTATTCATGGAGTGATCATTTCAAATTAAAGAACTATACAGGTGCTTCTTCAAAGATGAACACCAAAATTTGTTTACACTAAGGTATAAATAACTTTTATTTAAAATTCAGAACTTAGTTATGAAACCTGTTCAAAATAAATACATTTGTAAATATAAATTTTTACACAATTGATCAGATCACTTGAAAGAAAACCTTCTCCATCTAAGCTTTTACAATTATCTGATGATCTACACAAAAGAATAATTCGATCTAGATATACACAAAGTGAATCTACTAAAGGGTATTCCTCTAAGAAAAGCTTATAGATCTGTCAGTTAATCGCTAAAATAATACCTTGCAATTAAAAAAAAAACATATATTTGAAATCTCATGTATGATCTAGGCATAATTTTCATTGACTCTAGGATAGGGTACCTGCTGCAATTGAACTTCAAAAAAATGTCATCTCTGGATGCAATATGCTAAAGTCAATCTACCTACACTATTAAAACAAATGAAAAATAAAAAAATGTTATTCCTACTTCTCAATATCTTAAAACATCAAATAATTACATAATTCTTACACCAAATGAATTTAAACAAAAAATTGCATCAATGCCAAGCTCATGTCATCTAGGTATACATCATATCCCATTTTTTATCTATGCTGATTTAATCTTCTTATTGAGAGATTAGCAGATATAAAAGTACCAAAATCAATTTTGTATATCATTACAAATTTTCTAATAAATTGCAAGATTCATATAACAATGAAAAGCATTCATCTGCTTTTAAGCCTCACTACTATATGCCTAAAGGCTCTCCTTTTAGTGCCTTATTATTGACCTCATATATAGATTCTTTGCTAAGAAGCACACAAAAAAAGAATTACCTAGAATAAATCATCATCATCATCAACCATTATCAATTCACTGCAGGTTGAAGGTCTCTCCAAGTTTAATCCATCTTCTCCGATCTTTAGCTTCTCTTTTCCACAACACCCCTGCACATTTTCTTATTTCATCCATCCATCTCACATGTGGTCTCTTTCTGGGTCTTTTACAATCTCTTGGAATCCAGTTTAAAATTTCAATTGTCCATCTATTATCATTTCTTCTAGCAATATGTCCAGCCCAACTCCATTTCAATCTTTTAATTTTTTTCAATAAGGTCAGTAACACCTGTTTGTTGTCTTACCCATACATTGCGTTTTCGATCTCTTCTTGTTACTCCCAACATACATCTCTCCATACTCCTTTGAGTGGTTTGAAGTCTCTGTATTGCTCTTCTATTAAGTGTCCAAGTATCAGAACCATAAGTAAGAACTGGTAAAACACATTTGTTAAAAAACCATTCTTTTCAAACACATAGGCATATTTCCTTTTAGTATCAAGTTATTTCTATCAAAAGCACTCCAACCAAGTTTAATTCTATGATTAATTTACTCCATTATGTTTCCATCTGTATTAATAATCTGACCAAAGTATTTGTAACTGTTAACTTCTCCTAATTCTTCATAATCAATCTTTATTTCCATACTTTGAGCAAATCGATTAAACATTACTTTAGTCTTTTTAACATTTATCTTTAGTCCTACTTTTCTACTTTCATCTGCTAACTCCTGCAACATTTCCTGCAGCTCTGAAGCATTATTTGCAAAAACAACTACATCATCTGCAAAATCTAAATGACTTAAATACTCTCCACTTACTTTCATTCCTTTAGTTTCCCATTTTAATCCACAAAATACTTCTTGCAGCACTGCTGTAAAAAGTTTTGGAGATATGGAGTCACCTTGTCTTACACCTTTCTCAATGTTGATTTTTCCAGTATCATTATGTAATCTAATTGTTGCTGTTGCATTTTTATAAATATTCTTTAAAATATGACAATATCCTGGATCTATACCTTGATGATCCAATGCTTTAATCACTGAAGAAATGTGTATAGAATCGAATGCCTTTTCATAATCTACAAATCCAAAACATAATCACAACTCATATTCATTTGTCCTTTCTATGACTTCTCTCAATACCTGGATATGATCTATTGTACTAAAACCACTTTTAAATCCAGCTTGTTCTCTTGGTTGGTAGAAATCCAAAGTTCTCTGTAGACGATTATATCTTGATAAAAATTTTATATAAAACTGATAAAAGGCTGATAGGTCTGTAATTTCTAATATCTTCTTTATCACCTTTTTTAAATATTAATATTATTACTGCATTCTTCCAATCTTCTGGTACATCTTTATCATTTAGACATTTTGTCTATAACTTTGCTAAAATTGTTTCTATTTTTTCACCTGCTTCTTTTAATATATCAATTATAATTCCATCATTTCCTGGAGCCTTTCCTTTTTTCATACATTTAATTGCATGTCTCACTTCTTCATTTAAAATTCTGGGCAATTCGGAAGATGTAATAGATATAGGAGGTACTTGTTCTTTATTACTATATAATTCTTGATAAAAATCTTTTACCAATTTCATGATGTCATCTCTCTTTTTAATAATAATTCCATCTTTTTTTCTTATTGCAAATATAAATTTCCTACCAATACCAACATGTTGTTTAACATTCTTGAGACTTTTATTTTCTTCTACAGCTTTCCTTGCTATTTCACAGTTATACTTTCTTATATCATTTTCAACTCTTTTCCGTACCATTTTACAAAATTCGAGATATTCAATTCTTTTTAATACATCATTTTTGTATATCTTCATATTCCTTTTTTTCTTCATAAATTCTCTAGTCTCAGTAGAAATTTTATTAGTCAATTGCTACTTTTTCCTACCAGCTATCTTTGTTGCAGTTTTTAAAAGTGTATCAGTTATTTTCATATTAATTTCATTCAAATCTGAATCATGTTCAAAATCTCCTAACACTTGAAACCTATTTGTAAGTTCTAATTTAAATTCATTAGAATGATTCTGAAGATTAGGAATATCAACTGTAAATATTGTTTTTCTTAATAATTTTTGTCTCTCTAGTTTTACATTAACACGTAACTTACACCTTACTAATCGATGATCACTTTCTATGTTAAATTTATTAAGAACATTACGATCTTGAAATATGTATTTCCTGTTAGTCAAAATATAATCCAATTCTGCTGTACCTTCATTTGGATGCTTCCATGTTCATTTCCTTTTAACATTTTTCTCAAAAAATGAATTCATAATATAAAGTTTTTCTTTTTCTGCAAACTCCACAAGTCTATGTCCTCTCTCATTTCTATTACCATAACCAAAATTACCTACAGCAATTTCATTTTTCATTTGTCTACCAATTATAGCATTAAAGTCTCCCATAACAATTTTAAAATGTTGTTTACTCTGATCAAAAGCCTTTTGTACATCCATATAAAAATCTTCTACTACTTCATCACTATGAGAACTTGTTGGGGCATAAACCTGAATTATCTGCATTTGGTATCTGCTATTAAGTTGTATAACTAATCTTGCAACTCTGTCCGATACACCATCAATCTCCACAATATTGTTCTTCCACTTTTTATTTATAATGAATCCTACTCCACTTGTATTTCCAATATGTGAGCCTTTATAATAGAGTATATTTCCACTTTTTAAATCAATTGTTTCTTCACCTTTTCTTCTAACTTCACAAAGTTCAATAATGTCCCATTTAATATAAGACAATTCTTCTTCTAATTCTTGCAATCTTCCTTCACTTGAAAGTGATCTGCAGTTGTAAGTACCTAAATAAAAAGTCATCATCAAATGGCACCCTGGGTCCACAATCAGGGGATTCTTAGCACCCTCCGCCTTTGGCCACCAACTGCTGCCTTGGTTGGTGACTTTACAGCCTCCTGGGAATAAGGGCCATGCTTTATTTTTGTCTGTCATAATTGTATATATGTATTGGAAAAATATTTATCATTTACACAAACATTCATTCTGTCTTATCAGGCACTGAGAAGAAAGACCATGGTGTTCCTTGATCTTAAACTCAGAGGTAAAAAGCCAATAAACTCACCACCCTGGCTAATGTGTGTTGGTGAGCAGCCCATCCATGTTTGTATACTACATGAATAATCACATAGTAATAACAGCTGCAACGACAAGAACGTATGGAGTAGACATTAGGAATTTGCCCTGCTCAGTTCCTTTAAGGCCTCCAAGAGGAATCAAAGGGTCTCCTTTCAGTTAATAGCAAACTCCTTTCTGCAGCCCTAGAATAAATATAGCATAGATAAAAGAAAATATACAAAGCTTATCTTGCATGGGTAATATATCAGTCTTTTTTAAATATAAAAAACACAAATTCCCTTTTTAATAGAAATATTAAATAAATACCACTATTAGAATGTTTAAGATTTATTATACCTATTTTTAAATAATAATATTGAGGAGTCAGTGCTAAATATAAATAATAAGCAGTTGACTTGAAACTTCTAACATTGGTCACTTGAATCAAAATATTTTGATTTTTTTATTAAAATTCAATTTCAATCATTACCAACATTACATTTTATAAGTATAAAACATTCCATGCAAATGTTGATTCTCTATATGGGCACTATCTTACAGACACAGAATTTCAATTTCATATTTTTTGATGGTCAATCTTTAGAAAATATACTTTTAACAATTCCAAGACTATTTCAAACACATAATTGCAACATTAAATCTCTATTTAAATATTTTTCAAAAGAAGTATTCTCTGAAAGTAGAGATTTGACATTTATTCCATATGCATTTTAGTGTACAAGATGCATTTAAAAAATATAATAATGAATTTAGAAATCAACAAAGCACTTTCTGGATTAAATTAGAATCATTCAGAGCAAGGGTTAAAAATATTCACTCAAAATATTTATTTTGATACGTGGTCCTTAATGCAGCAGCATCCAACACACTAGAATGCTATCTCTAATAATCTGAAGTACTACTAAAGAGAACATTATTTTTATTAATTTTTTGTAAATATGTAATATATATATATATATATATATGATTAAGAAATTCTATATACTATTAATTGTAAGACTATTGCTGGTTTTATTGCATTCCTAAGTATGATTTTATAATATAAAATGATGTAACATTGAAACATTTAAAACAAGAATAATATTGTTGTTAACAATGTCATCAGCATATTAAAATATTGATTGTTTAATATTATCCAAGTCATTTGTAAAAACAAAAACATTGCACTAAATACAGAATTTTGAGAAACTCTCCATATAGCTTTTTGCTTATGATTTAATACACTTGATAGTTAATTACAGCATATCTATTATTTAAATAATTCTTGAAAAAGTTAAAAAATTGCTCTTTTCCCTCCAGTTTTTTGAACTGCCTTGTAAAAATCTAAAATACATATTTATGTATTTTTATCATCAAATCTAATGTTAATTTTATCTTCAAAATTCTCCAATAACATAGTACTATTTTTTCTACTATGAAGGGTAATTATTTTTATTAAAAAAATATTTTTATTTATTTATTTTATAAATATATATTTTTATTATTTTAGCAATTATATAAAATATAGATATAGAAAAGATATATAACTCTACAGCTATCAAAACTACTTTTATTATCAGACGTAAAAACTGATCTTATTATAAATGTATTTAATAATATAGAAAATTTACTTTTATCTTTTATTTAATTGTTTAGGTAATTTGTAACATCTGATAAAATAGCAATATTATTTTTTATGTGTATCATTTTGCTTTTATCTATTTATTGCCTTATGATTTACTCCATATTTTTTGATTATTTCATATAATTTTTCTTTTATTTAAGTTTGATATAAAAATTGAATGAAGTTGACTATTATAGTTTTTTGAAATATTAATATCATGGTCAAATTTTTTTTTGGGTTTACTAATTATTTCTAAAAATATAGTAGTAAATGTTTTTTCAGAAGAATATTATTATTTATATAAAAACATTTCTTAAAATATTTGTCAGTCATAGAACTGGACTTCCTGAGCAATAATACTTCATTAATTTTTTATATATCTCTTTTATTTTCATTGAAAAGTCTTTTTTAAATAGAATAATCTTTTTTTAATGATTTTTATTCAAGAAATAAATCATGATTTTTTTCCATCCCCTCTCCCATAATTAAAATCGAAATAATTTCATTGGATAAATACTTTTTAAAAATAATAATTTTGCTTAATCTTTTGTTATTATTCTTACACCATAAATTTTTGTTGCAATAAATTATAATATGTTTTTTTATTATTTCAATTAATTGTAATGTAAAAAATTATAACTCAACGTTCAACACAATTATATTATCAATGAGTTGTGTTATTGTAGAAATAAAACCACTCAATATCAGTTAAAAACGAAATTTTGCATATATTATAATTTCATGTAGTATATGATGATTGGAAAATTAATGACATAAAAAAATGCAAATCTAAACCCTCATAAACTTAACATTATTAAATCAGCAGTCTTAAATCAGATAAAATGTTAAATATTTGAAATAAAAATATTTAACTTATATAAATATAATTTCATATTATAATTATTTTCGAAATATTCCATTTAGTAAAAGAGCTAAATAGCTGCCTTTTCAGTACAATAACAAATATTTTTCTTAGAGCATCCTCTTTCTCAAATCATAGGAATACATGTGAAATTTAAAATCATTTTCATCTTTTTCTTTCTCCTCATATTTAAATTTTATTGATTCCAGAAGTTTTAAAAATTAGTTTGTCTTCCAATAGCTTTTTCCAAATCTTGTGATGTTTTTTTTAATTCACATCTATCATTCAAACTCTTTGGCTTTTTAAAAATCTCTATAGCTTCTCTTATCAATTTCTGATCATATTGTTCAATTTTTACTAGAATATTTGTGTTTATCAAAATTAATATCGTGATTAGTTAACTTTATATGAAAATATATATATCATTCATATATTTTCTTAGAG